>WAAF01001162.1:72935-108309 GCA_013400475.1 Tricholaema leucomelas | reverse complement strand
CAGCCTGTCCAGGTCCCTCTGGAAGGCAACAACAACAACCCCCAATGAGGAAGAAGCAACAGCTCCTTGCAACACCTTCTCCAGATGTTCTCCAGCCCCTGAAACTTAGCTGCTGGAGGGAAATACCCCCAAAAGATCATCACTTTTAATGCTCCAGGCAGCTCCTGCAGGCCAGGAAACCCCTGGGAAGCCACCCAGACCTTCTCTACCGACCACACTGTAACCTCCCAGGTTGGGTGGATAATGAGTGGGCAGCAAAGGCAGCTAATTTCCACTGAGAGCTTGGTGAGGAGGGAGGGAGGAGGTGGGGGTGGGGGAGAGCCCAGAAGCTATTGCAATTAAGCCTTGAGCATTAAAAACACTGTAATAAGGGGCTAGGTTGAGGGGAGGCAGAGCAGTAATTTAACTGATAGCCAGCTCCAATATGGAACATCTAAATGTTCTCTCAGAGAGATTTATATCTGCAGGGCTCTCCCTCACTCATTTATTTCCTCAGCCAGCTCCTTATTGGTGCATTCCTCCTGCTCTGCCCGCGGGAAGATGCTCCAAGCAGGGTTGGGTGAGGAGTTGGGAGGGAAACATCCCTGTGGAGGCATCTTGCTGAGCCCTGGAAACTCAGTGCACCCCCCCCACTAAGGGCTAGGCAATGCTCTTCATCTGCTTCTGGCACAGGGAAGATGAAGGGGGTGTTGGGGGGGGCTGAGCAATTGAAACCCTTCTGGTTGATGCAGTCAGAGCCTGAAGTGTTTGGGAGGTGGTTCATAGGTTCACGAATTGCATTTGGGTTGGAAGGGAGCCTCAAAGGTCATCTTGTTCACTCCCCCCCCCCAACCCTGCAGTCAGCAGGAACACCTCCAACTATGTCAGGCTGCCCAGGGCCACATCAAGTCTGATCTTGAATGTCTCCAGGGCTGAGGCTTCAACTAGACTCTTGATGGAGGGGTTTAGGGCTGGGGTAGGGGGTTCTGTTGACAGCTGCCCTTGGATGTGGCCTCAGATGGATTCATAGACTGCTTTGGGTTGGCAGATGGCCTCCAAAGGTCATCTAGACCAAGACCTCTGCAGTCAGGAGGGGAGGGCAGGTAGGGGACACCTTTGGGATGCCAACCTTCTTATCCAGCCCTTCCCTGCCCTGCCTTTGTCTGCAGCCAACACCTTCCTGCTCTGGGAAGGGAGGAACCACCTGAAAAATCAGTCAGAGTTGTCCAAGAGGTAGGAAAAGATGGGAAAGGTTTGTGATGGGTGAGGATGGGAGGGAAACCACTCACTGGAGAGAAGGAGATGGGAGCAAAGCAAGGAGAGTTTTGCCTCTCTGAAAAATGAGCCAGAGCATAAAGGGTTTGCAAGGGGTGGCAGCAAGGTGGTGTGACCCTGAGCTGTGCTCAGCCAGGAGGTTCAGGCTGGACATAAGGAGGAAGTTGTTGAGCATGAGAGTGGTGAGAGCCTGGAATGGGTTGCCCAGGGAGGTGGTTGAGGCCCCATGGCTGGAGGTGTTTCAGGCCAGGCTGGCTGAGGCTGTGGGCAGCCTGCTCATGGCATGGCAGGGGGGTTGGAACTGGCTGCTCCTTGTGGTCCCTTCCAACCCTGACTGATTGTGTGACTCTAGGTGAAAACCCTCGGGACAGCAAACCTTCCTCTTCCTCCTGCAGCAGCAGTGTGGGGCTAGGAGGAAGGACAAACCCCCAAACCACAGGCATAAGACTATTTCACAGGGGAAACCAAACTGTCAGCATCAAAACCCTGCCTCCCTCTTACTGGCTCATCAACCCTTCAGGAGAGGGCAGCGTGGGGACCTCCTTCCCTTTGAGCCTCCTCACTGCACCCTCCCCTTGCTCCCCCCCTCGGCTGCTTCCCCTCCAGAGCATCCCTCGGGCGGGCGGCTGGGAACAGCTGTCGGAGAGCTGCGATCTAATGGCTGCCTGGAGAGCAGTTAGTGGATAATTAATATTTGCAGCACAGAGCTGTGATTGCTCTACATCTTCCTCCTGACAGTGGCACGGGGAGGGAGCTTCTGCTAGCCAAGCTGGGAGAGAAACCAAGCCTGAGGCTTGGTGCCCAGCAAGCAAACAGGGAGCTGGACCAGTCCCAGCACCTAAAATACTTGGGAGATGCTCAGCCATGCGTGGGAGTGGGATCAGAAAAAAGCCCTCTGCATGGAAAAAGACAAAGGATATGAAGCCATGAGGGTGGTGATGAGACCACCAGAGCTTGGTGCTTCCATTCCATGGCAGCACCAGAGCCTAAGCAACCCTTCTCAGTGAGCTTCAGGGGGGTGTGGGGGGAGTGCAAACCCTCCTCATCTTCACTCACATTTTTGTCTGTGCAGAAAGGGCCAATAACTGTCAGGAGAAAAGCAGCCCTGAGCAACCCTGCCATGACTAGATCCTTGTTCTCTTCCCTGCTCTATGGGTGGGTAGGACAGGGATGCTTTGTGCACCCAAAAGCCTTGGGATGAGGAGGACTGAAGAGGGGAAATGGGGATGGCCCTCTATGGCTCAGGCTCCTCAGGCAATCTCATGCTAGAGGTTGGCCAAGGAGCTGCAAGAGGAGATGCAAAAGCCCTCTGAGCACCTTGAGAGGCAGGACCTGCACGGAGGACATGGAGAGATAAAGAACCATGGCCAAGGCTGTGTGAGCACATGGCAGCAGAGTAAAGAGTAAGGCTCCTCTTTCTAGGCTCTTCAGCTCCTCTTCCTCAGCATGTCACACCCCCTGCCTTGATGGGTTTATGCCTGGGCAGGAAGCAGCCCATGAAGAGCAAGGTCCTGTCCTTCAGCTAAGCTGTGGTGGGAAGCAAAAGTTGTTCATGGCAGGGGCTCTCCTGCTTGGATGGAGGAAGGGCTACGGGAGACTGAGGCCAACATAATCCAGAGAGATGAGGGAGGTTGTCCCTGTCCCTGAGCAGTGGGCTCAGCAGGTGTTGCATGAAGCCACCAGGGAGATGCTCTGAAGCAACAGGGCCCATTTAGAAAGGAATCCCCCTGAGCACTCAGCTATGGTGAGCTGAGCTCTGCCTGCCTTTGGGCAGACCCAGCCAGGTTTTGACCTTGGGCTGAGCTCATGGCTGAGCCCAGAGCTCTCCTGCTTGCCAAGCAGCTGACAAATCCTCTCCCAGACACCAAGGAAAAACCATGAGCCAGCCAAGCTGCATCTCTGGGGAGCTCCAGCCCAGCCACCAACCTCCAGCTCTGGGGGAGCAGCATCCTGACCGCAGAGCCTTCAACCGTGACACAATCAAGCAGAACGGCAAGAGAAGAAGGGAAAGCCTCTGTGCAGCAGGCAGGGACTCTGTTATCCTTCCTTATTAGGTTGCTTTCCCAGTGTTTTTTGGCGAGGAGCAGATCCAGGAAGCTCTGGCTGCAGCTCAGGGCGCATCGTTAATTCCCTGAACTGTTTAATTGAACAGCCCCGGAGCATGCAGGCAGAGCCCTGGCACCTGGCTCTGCTGAGAGCGGCCTGGGGACACAGCCAGCCAAGGGGAATTGCAAACACTGCACTTGGGAGAGGCTCAAATCCTGCCCAGTTCCTGCTCCTTCCACTGGCAGCGGCTCCTGGAGCCGTAAAACCCCCACCCGGGCAGGGATGTGAGGTGAGGTGTGCTGGGAGTCAGCTGGAGGGAGCCCAGCAGCCCAAGGGGGTGCACAGTGAGGAACACTCCCCCCACCCACCCTGAGCCAGACCTTTTGTCAGCTGTTTTCAGGGGCTGGGAGGGGAAAGGAATTCACTGCAGCATGCTCCATCCCCATCCCTATCTCCATCCCAAACTCCATCTCCAAACCCATCTCCATCTTTTCCAGGGGCTGGGAGGGGAAAGGAATTCAGTGCAGCATGCTCCATCCCCATCTCCATCCCAAACTCCATCTCCATCTTTTTCAGGGGCTGGGAGGTAAAGGAATTCAGTGCAGCAGGCTCCATCCCAATCTCCATCCCAAACTCCATCTCCATCTTTTTCAGGGGCTGGGAGGTAAAGGAATTCAGTGCAGCATGCTCCATTCCCATCTCCATCCCAATCTCCATCTTTTTCAGGGGCTGGGAGGGTAAAGGAATTCAGTGCAGCAGGCTCCATCCCAATCTCCATCCCAAACTCCATCTTTTTCAGGGGCTGGGAGGTAAAGGAGTTCAGTGCAGCATGCTCCATTCCCATCTCCATCCCTGGGCAACCTGTGCCAGTGTCTCACCACCCTCAACCTGTGCCAGTGTCTCACCACCCTCACTGCAAACAACTTCTTCCTAACATCCACTTTCAGTCTCCCCTCTGCCACTTCAAACCCATTCCTCCTCCTCCTCTCATTACAAGACCTTGTCAATAGTCCCTCCCCAGCCCTCCTCTAGACCCCTTCGGATCCTGGAAGGCCACTCCAAGGTCTCCTCCAAGTCTTCTCTTCTCCAGGCTGCAGAGCCCCAACTCTCTCAGCCTGTGCTCATAGCAGAGCTGCTGCAGCCCTCTCAGCATCTTGGTGGCCTCCTCTGGACTGGCTCCAACACTTCCATGTCCTTCTTGTGTTGGGAGCTCCAGAACTGCACCCAGGACTGCAGGTGGGGTCTGAGGAGAGCAGAGCCAAGGGGCAGAATCCCCTCCCTTGCCCTGCTGCTCACACTGCTCCTGCTGCAGCCCAGCACACAGTTGCTGTCTGGGCTACCTGTACACCACTCTCAGCACAGAACATTTCTCCCTCCTATCCAATCTCTTTTCATTTCAAACCATCCTCTGCAGGCTGCAGACCCCAAACTCTCACAACCTGACTGGGAGCAAGGAGCTCTGAGTTCCCCCTCCAGCCCCACACTCAGGGACTCCAACCCCTGATCCTTCCCACAGGGTCCACGCTGGGGCCAAAGAAGCAGGAAAAAAACCCCAACCCCAAGCTCCTGCTGCTGCCATCATTCCCTGGATTAAAACCTCCTATAAATAGCAGGGTGGCTGCAAGCAGCAACCTCCCCCTCCTCAACCCTCTCTACCTCCTTACACCGAGCCTAGCGCCTGCGAGGGAGCTGCTTTGGCTCCGGCTTGATCCTTTCCCCCTCCCCTGCCTCTGGTATTATCCTTCCAATTTCAGCAGCAAAGCCCGGAGTGCCTGGGCTTGCACACGAGGGACTTCACACCCAGAGAACAGAGCCTTATCTCGGCGCTGTGTGCAGGACAAGGCTGTTTTACTCCTCCCTCCATAACCCTCTTAGACTTAATCCCGTCTTTAATGCTGCTTGGAAGGGGGCTTTGAACGGCTGCGCAGCCTAACTGGCTCTGACCTCTGCGGCTGCTCTCTCATGGCCATTTGGAGAACTCCGACTTGCAAAGAGATAACAGCAGCCCGGCAAATCCTCGCCGGGGAGCTAAAGCGATTGTCACACTTAGGGCAAGTTTACTCGGGAAGGAAACTTAGAGCAGCTTCCTGACCCTGCTGGAGGGGTGGAGGTGGGGGTGGGAGAGGGTCTTGGTATGAGAGAAAAGTGGAAACGTAGCAAAGTGGGGATGTGGAAAGGTGGAATCGTGGAAAGGTGGAATGAGAGAAGTGTAGAAATGTGGCAAGGGGGAAATGTAGAAACAGGGAAAAGTGGAGTCATGGAAAGATGGAAGGGTGGAATGATGGAAAGATGGAATCATAGAATTGTAGAAACAGGGAAAGGTGGAATGATGGAAAGATGGAAGGGTGGAATGATAGAAAGATGGAAAGATGGAAAGGTGGAATCATAGAAATGTAGAAACAGGGAAAGGTGGAATGATGGAAAGATGGAAGGGTGGAATGATAGAAAGATGGAAAGATGGAAAGGTGGAATCATAGAAATGTAGAAACAGGGAAAGGTGGAATGATGGAAAGATGGAAGGGTGGAATGATAGAAAGATGGAAAGATGGAAAGGTGGAATCATAGAAATGTAGAAACAGGGAAAGGTGGAATGATGGAAAGATGGAAGGGTGGAATGATAGAAAGATGGAAAGATGGAAAGGTGGAATCATAGAAATGTGGAAACAGGGAAAGGTGGAATCATGGAAAGACGGAAGGATGGAATGATAGAAACATGGAAAGATGGAAAGGTGGAATCACAGAAAAGTAGAAACAGGGAAAGGTGGAATCATGGAAAGGTGGAATGATGGAAACAGGGAAAGGTGGAATCACAGAAAGATGGAAGGGTGGAATGATGGAAACAGGGAAAGGTGGAATGATGGAAGGGTGGAATGATAGAAAGATGGAAAGGTGGAATCATAGAAATGTAGAAAGAGGGAGAGGTGGAATGGTGGGGAGATGGAAGGGTGGAATGATAGAAAGATGGAAAGATGGAAAGGCGGAATCATAGAAATGTAGAAACAGGGAAAGGAGGAATCATGGAAAGATGGAATCATGGAATGATAGAAACATGGAAAGGTGGAATCATGGGAACATGGAAAGGTGGAATGATAGAAACATGGAAAGATAGGTGGAATCATAGAACTGTAGAAACAGGGAAAGGTGGAATCACAGAAACATGGGAAGATGGAATCATGGAATGACAGAAACATGGAAAAGTGGAATCATAGGACTGTAGAAACAGGGAAAAGTGGAATTGTGGAAACATGGAATGATAGAAACATGGAAAGGTGGAACCACAGAAATGTAGAAGCATGGAAAGATGGAATCACAGTCACTTAAGGCCAGGCTGGATGAGGCTCTGGCCAGCCTCATCTAGTGTGTGGTGTCCCTGGCCGTGGCAGTGGGGTTGGAACTGGATCAACCTTGTGGTCCCTTCCAACCCTGACTGATTCTATGATTCTGTGATTCTATGACTCAATGATTTTATGACTCAGTGACTCTATGACTCAATGACTCTATGAGTCTATGATCCTTTGGCTCTATGATCCTACGAGCCCATGACTCTATGATCCTATGATTCTATGACTCTAAGGCTCAATGATTCTATAACTCTGTGACTCTACAATCCTATGACTCTAGAATTCCATGCTTCTATGACTCTATAACTCTATGATTCTATGACCCTATGACTCTGTGATTCTGATTCTATGACTCCATACTCTGTGAATCTGACTCTATGATTTTATGACTCTGATTCTATCACTATGTTCTGTGAATCTATGATTCTGTGCTCTGTGAATCTATGATTCTATGACTCTGTGATTCTGATTCTATGACTCCATACTCTGTGAATCTGACTCTATGATTTTATGACTCTGATTCTGATTCTATCACTATGTTCTGTGAATCTATGATTCTATGACTCTGTGATTCTGATTCTATGACTATGTTCTATGAATCTATAACTCTGATTCTATGACTGTGATTCTGATTCTATGACTCTAAGCTCTATGAATCTGTGACTCTATGATTCTATAACTCTATGATTCTGATTCTATGACTCTGAATCTATGACTCTATGATTCCATAACTCTATGATTCTGATTCTATGACTCTATGCTCTATGAATCTATGACTCCATCCTCTATGAATCTATGACTCTATGCTCTATGAATCTATGATTCTATGACTCTATGCTCTATGAATCTATGATTCTATGACTCTATGATTCTGATTCTATGACTCTATGATTCTGTGGCTCTATGCTCTATGAATCTATAACTCTATGATTCTATGACTCTGTGATTCTGATTCTATGACTCCATACTCTGTGAATCTGACTCTATGATTTTATGACTCTGTGATTCTGATTCTATGACTCTATGCTCTATAGATCTATGACTATGATTCTATGACTGTGATTCTGATTCTATGACTCTATGACTCTATGATTCTATGGCTCCATCCTCTATGAATCTATGACTCTATGCTCTGTGAATCTATGACTCTATGATTCTATGACTCTATGATTCTATGACTCTATGACTCTATGATTCTATGACTCTATCCTCTATGACTCTATGATTCTATGGCTCCATCCTCTATGAATCTATGACTCTATGATTCTATGACTCTATCCTCTATGACTCTATGATTCTATGACTCCATCCTCTATGAATCTATGACTCTATGACTCCATGATTCTATGACTCTATGATTCTATGACTCCATCCTCTATGAATCTATGACTCTCTGCTCTATGACTCTATGATTTTATGACTCTATGATCCTATGTTTCTATGACTCTATGATTCTCCAGGCCCTTCCCCACCCTCATTGCCTTCCACCCCCCCCCACCTCTCTCGTATCACGGTGCCCAAACCCGAACCTCACCTTCAAAGCAACACATCCACACGCTCCAAACCACCCTGCTGCCACCTCACCTCACCTCACCTCATGACTCCTCTCCTCCCACCCAACAAAGCAAGAGCAACCATCCCAGCTACCATTTGGGGTGTGGGGGGGGGCCAACCTCTTCCCCCCCAAGGCAGCCCCACGAGGTGCCCAGCAGCCTTGGGAATCGACACCTTTCCGTTCTGCTGGAAATTAATCAAAGCCTGAGTCCCTCTATTAATACTGTGGTGGGAATTAAAATCATGCAAGGCATTAAAGATGTAATTTAAAATTAATAACTCATAATTATTTATCATGGCCTATCAGCAGGGCTATGAATTTCCCCTCTCCTCACCCAGCCTTCATTTCCTTCTCTTCCCTTCCCTCCTTCTTGTGCCTCTAATAGCAGCTGGACCATTATGACTATATATCTGGGAGTGATTTTTGGGTTTTGGAGGGGGGGGTTGTGGGGAGAGAAGATGCTGAGCTGAAGATGTTATAATGCTTCATTCTTTCTTTCCTTAGTGTGGGTTGGTGGGGTTTTTTTTTCCCCTCCCCACCCCTCCTAGGATCTCTTAGGGTGGATGGGAGGAGAAAGGCTTTGCTGTGCTGGAGAGGAGGTGGATGCTGAGCACGGTGGTGGGGGGGGGATGCTGCTGAATGCCTAAACGAAGGGGCTGGAATTGTCACGTGCTGATGGCTTTGGAGGAGCTGGATGGTTCCTCCCATTTGCACCCAGCTATGCTTGGTCACTGCAGCTACAGCAAGCCCAGGAAAGGCCTTGGGAATGGTGAAGGTTTTCCATCTGCTTTGGAGAAGCCTGGGATCGACTGGAGCTGCCTCACCAGCGCTTCAGAGGGGAACCAGCCCCAGCAGCAGCAAGATGGATGCATCCCTGCTGGCCCTCCTTCCCCCACCCCAGCAGCCCAAGGAGGGGGCAACTCAGCTGCTTTATGAGTGAAACACAGAGAGAGAGCAGCAGTGAAACTGAAGTGGAAGGCTGAGAGTGAAGCCTCAAATCCCTCCTAGCACCACACAGGTCCTGCACTCCCCTGATTTGGTGCAGAGGGGGGGGAACAAGATAATCCTATGGAGCAGCTGGAAAGAGCTTGAAGGAAGGGGNGAGAGGTAGGAGCAGCTCTGTCTCTTTAAAAATAAATAAATAGATAAAGACTGGGGGGGGGGAGAGGAAAAAAAAAGCAATAAGTATATGCAAATGTGTTGAGCTGAACATCGCTGTCTGTGAAACAGATGAGGGAGAAAGTGCTTGAAGCTAGAGAGGAATGAGGCAGCCAGTGCTGACCTCGGGGTTAATAATTTTTACTTCTCCATCTCATTCCCTCCATAAAAAAAAAAAAAAAAAGAAGAAGAAGAAGAAGAGGAGGGAGGGAAGGGAAAGGAGAGGCAGTGCGGGAGGGAAGGGCTGAGGAGCTGTGCCAGCGAAGGAAACTGGAGCGCTCAGAGCTGGGCTCACCCCATGGGTGGGAGGTGGAAGGGATGGGGTGGGGAAAGGAGCTGATGTGGTGTGGGGTTGCCAGCAGGTGCTGAGCAAGTGGTTTGCGGGAGGCATCTCCTGCAGGAGGTGTGAAAAGGGACTGTTGAGAAGGGCTCGCAGTGCTAGGAGGAGGGGCAGTGGTTTGAAAGTGGAGCAGAGGAGGTTTGGGTCGGGCATCGGGAGGAAGTTCTGTGCAGCGGTGAAAGACTGGAACAGGCTGCCCGGGGATGTGGTCGAGGCTCTGTGTCCCTGGAGGCATTCAAGAGCAGATCTGCTGTGGCCCTGGGCAGCCTGTTCTAGTTGTAGGTGTCCTCTGCTGAGTGATGATTTTTTTGAGGGTCCCTTCTTCCAACCCAGCCTGATGCACCCTGTGAATCTGAATCCAGGCTCCGGGGGAGTGTGGCCAGTGGGAGCGAAACATCCCATCAAAGACTCCACATGCTGTGGCTTTAGCAGAGCCACCATGCCCCAGGTGGGCACATTCAGCCTGGCCAAGGTGACAGCAGATAGTAGGTGACAACCTGGTCTAGTGGAAGGTGTCCCTGAAGGGGAGTAGTGGGGCTGGAACTAGATAATCTTGAAGGTCACTTCCAACCCAAATAATCCTATGAATCCACGAACAAAAGCTTCTAATGAGCTGCCAAAACCTCTGCTGGGAAATGCTGCTGATTTCCCCCCCACATCCACAGGAAAACTCACCCAGCACCAACCTTCCAGATGAGAGCAAACGGCCTTAAGTTGCACCAGGGGAGGCTTAGAACGTTCTTCACTGGAGGGGTTCTCAGAGACTGGCACAGGCTGCCCAGGGAAGTGGCTGAATCCCCATCCTTGGAGGTGTTTCAGAGAGGCAGGGACTTGGTGCTGAGGGTTCTGGTTTAGGTCCAGCCTTAGCAGAGTGGTTGGACTGGATGATCTCAGAGGTCTTTTGAACCAAAATGGTTCTGTGACTCTGTTCTGTGATCCCCAAAGCTCCAGTGGTGAGGTTAACAAACCTTGTCTGTTCTGTGCCCCCTGGCACCTACCAGGCTTTCACTAAGCGGCATCCAAAGGTGGCCTTGGAAGTGGCTGCACCAAAGAGGATGTTCCCTTGGTAGGTTTAGCTCCTCTGGTACAGCAACAGCAGGTCTGGCTGCTTCCTAAATGAATCCTGCTTTGGCTGCAATCCCTGGAACAATGAGGCTGCAGGAAGCACCCAAGATGGAGCTACCACTTCTGCTGACCTTCAGCTATCTGAGTGCCTGAACCAAACCAACCTTTCTGGTTTCCTCCCCAGTCCAGGCTGGTTTTCAGCTGCTAAGTCCCCACAATTCCTCCCTGGGTGTGGGTGGATTCCCCACGTGATGATTCCTAAGCTCTCACCTGGCTCTCTCCTGCTTCTGCATCCCTCCTTTTGCAATCTTGCATCCTTCCTTGCCTTTCACCCAGCATCCCTCCCATGAAAGCCTGCATCCCCACCCTGCATCCCTCCCTGCATACATCCCATGCAAGTCTTCACTCCACCCTGCTTCTCTCCCCACATCCCTCCTTTTGCAGACCTGCAGCTCTCCCTCCATCCCTCCTTGCATCCCTCCCATGCATGTCTGCATCCCCCCTCTTACAAACTTGCATCCTTCCTTGCATCCCACTCTGTATCCCTTCCTGCATCACTCCCATGCAAGTCTGCACCTTTTCCATGCATCCCTCTTCATGCAAACCTGCATCCTTCCTTGCATCCCACCCTGTATCCCTCCCATGCAAGTCTGCATCCCTTTCATGCATCCCTCTTCACGCAAACCTGCATCCTTCCTTGCATCCCACTCTGTATCCCTTCCTGCATCCCTCCCATGCAAGTCTGCATCCCTTTCGTGCATCCCTCCTCTTGCAAACCTGCATCCTTCCCTGTATCCCTCCCATGCAAGCCTGCATCCCACCCTGTATCCTTCCTCTCATCCCTCCCCACATCCCTGCCATGCAAGCCTGAGCATCCCCTCCTCAGGCACCAGCCCATCCCACTGTTTCACAGCCTTCTGATCAGTCTGCCCCAGACTCCCCTCACCCCCTCCCCCCCCTCCCCATCCCTCTCAGCTGAGCCCACGACCCTGCATCACCATCCCTGCAGCATCAGGCTGGTGATGACGCTGGGGCTGGGAGGGGGAAGGACCAGGCTGGGGAAAGCTTTTCCTCCACCCCCACGCTCGGGCGTTAAATGGAAGCGGCAGATCGATCCCGAGTGTGCCAAACTGACAGGGAGGCTCATTAGGGGTTAGTTTTCATCCTCCTGCTCCCTGGCAGCCTTCACATTATCCCATAAAATTTATTTACTATTTCATGAATACATAAGCAGCAGGCAAACGTTGGCTTTTTATATATTTACACTGGATATATTTCACGGGAGAGTTATGTGAGCCTGGGAGGCAGAGTGCAGGGAGCCGGAGGGGAGCAGCGGCAGAAGGAGAAAGCAGCTGTGAGGGAAGGAAGCTGGAGGGGAGGACGGAGCCAGAGACCGCTCAGGAACCACTGGGGTGGGGTGGGAGGGGAGGCAGGGAGTAGCTTGGAGTGTCCTGGCTAGAGAATCACGGGATCATAGAATGAACCAGGTTGGAAGAGACCTCCAAGCTCAGCCAGGTCAACCTAGCACCCAGCCCTGGCCAATGAACCAGACCATGGCACCAAGTGCCAACTTAGCACCCAGCCCTGGCCAATGAACCAGACCATGGCACTAAGTGCCAACCTAGCACCCAGCCCTAGACAATCAACCAGGCCATGGCACTAANGCCCAACCCCACCTGGCTACAGCCTCCCTCCAGGTAGCTGCAGACAGCAATGAGCTCTGCCCTGAGCCTCCTCTTCTGCAGGCTGCACACCCCCAGCTCCCTCAGAGACCCTGAAACTCAAATCCAACCATAAAGTCACCCTGCAGCAATGCCCAAACTGGTCTTGAGGCCACAGAGAGGGGCCCACATCCTCCACTGGGATCCACCTCCTGGATGCCCTGCAGCTCCCTGAGAGTCCAGCAAGCAGTTGTCACCCTGGGCACAGCTCTGAGCCTGTGAGCACTGGGGACAAGCAGAGCATCTGCCCCATGCCCTGAGCTGTGCTGAGGCACCATTGACTGATGAGCTGGAGCCTACTCCAACAGCTGGCTCCTGTCTGCTGCTTGCTCCTTTGTCAGCCATGACCTAAACATGCTCCTTGTTGTGAAATCACTGAATTTGGACTGTGCTGAAGTCTTGTGGCAGGTTGGATGCTGCCTTGAGCAACCTGTTCTACTGGAAGGTCAGAACTGGATGATCCTTGAGGTCTCTTCCAACCTAAACCATTCTATGATTCTAAGTCAATCATGGTTTGCATTCTGGGACAAGGTGGAGAAGGGAGCAACAGTGGACAGGGGGTTTAAGTCCCAAAACTTTGGCCTGGCCATGCTAGAGACTTCCTTAAAATCCAGCAGGGATGCTTCTGTTAACCCCATAGATTACAGGAAGTTTGGTTGCAGCCTCCTTTGCTCTGCCTTCCTTTGCACCACGTCCAGCCTGGGTGGAAGAAGAGGATTTGTCACCTTACCTGCATGGTTATGGGCAGGATGGATCCATGCAGCTCAGCTCTTGGGGTGCTCAGCTTGCAAAACAGTTCAGAGATGGGGAGGGAACCTTTTTGCTTCTTTGGCTGAAGTTGGGCAGTTCACCTTCTGAGGAGCCTGCCTGTGGTAGTTGCTGTTCCTAAGGTGGCTGCAGAGAAAAAGATGAAGGTCACAGCAGCAACCCAGCAGAGCCCTGATCATAGAATCAACCAGGCTCATCCAAGCTCATCCAGCCCAACCTAGCACCCAGCCCTGTCCAATCAACTAGACCATGGCACTAAGTGACCCATCTAGGCTGCACCACAACATGGTCACATCAGAAGCCAGATTTCAGGACTAGTCTGTGCTCCCAGGGGCTGGTCCTGGTTCCCACCACAGCCAGGACCAGGAGATCACAGCCTCCTGCAGAAGGCCCAATTTGGCCACCTCCACCCCAACACGATGGGTTAAGGTTAGGACCAGGAGCACAGAGCAATAGGTGTGTGGGGGGGTCCATGCAAACTCCTTTCTGCTGGCTCCAAATCCAGTTTGATTCCCAGTTCTGCCTGGAGCAGACCAGGTCCTCCACCTGCAGGGGTGGTGGTCACCCACTCCAGCACTGCCTCCTCAGCAGAAGCAATTACTTGGCTTATCCTGCAGGTTTATTTGGAGAAGACAGCAAAGGATCTTCTCCTTCAACTCATCACTCCCACAGGAACGTGGTGTCCTGGTTTTAAAGCCTCTCTGCAGGTTGATTTGGCTGAAGTTTGGTCAAAGGGCTCAGAAGGAAGGGAGCAGGCATTGTCCCTGGGGAATCCAGTGAGAGAAGAGCCAAGATCCCCATTTCCAGAGTGAATGCAAGGGGAAAAAAAAGCCACAGCCAGCTCGATGGTGTTCATTTTAACTGTTCAGCCACTTGTAGCCTGATGCCATTAGAGGAAATAAATAGACAAGAGCCACTCGAATGGTGCGTGAGGAGAGGAGCTGGGAACAGAGACAAAACAAGTGCTGGAGGACAGGAGGAGGCACTATGGCTTTGAAGAAAAGCAAAGAGCCCAGCCATGCTGCTGCCATCTCTGCTGCCTGCCAGCCCTGAGCCCTCTGTCCCCCTCCCCAGGCTTTGTAAAGCTGGCAGCAGCCCCCCTAAAACTGCCCCTTCCACCCCTCCCCACCACTGCTACTGCTCAGCCTTCATGCACCCACCCCTGCCCTGCCTGGATGTGTCACCTTCTGGCTGCTGTGGCAGTGAGGCAGAGCTCAGGGCTGGATCCTGCTTCTGCCAAATCATCCCTGAGCTCTTCCCAGTGGCCTCTGGTGCCTTTCCCAGCTGGGTGATGGACGAGGGAGGTTGACACAGGCGGCACCATCTCTGCAAACACCGCTCGATACCTCCTAGAGCGCGGCCATTTGTACACCGTGATGGATGTGGCCATCAAGGGGGAGCAGCCACGGCTCCAGCAAGGCTCCTGCCACCCCCTCCCCTCGGCTGGCAAGGGGTGTAAATTTGGCAGAACAGCTTCACTAACCTTTGGTGGGTTATTAGAGCTTGCTGAAGGCTCTGCAGTCACACCAGTGGCTGCAGCCCTGCTCCCGGAGTGGCCACAGCATCACCTCAAGTCCTCCCCTGAGGAGACTCCCCCCTCCTGAGTATGGAGAGAAGAAAAAAAAATAGGTGGGAGATGCTCAGGGGTCTTCAGTGGGGCTGGGAGGTGTGGAGCAGCAGCAAAGTGTGGCTAGGGGGTTTATTTTTGGGGATCTCCTGTTGCCTTGGCACCAGCGAGCAGCCAGACTCACCCTGTGCCACCTTCCCGGCTCCCCATCACCCAGCCTGGAGGGGCAGCAAGAGCAGTGCCTGGAAAGTAGCTGGGCTCTAAGTTCATCATCTGCAGACCCTAATCGCAGGTGTGGGTGTGGGGGGCTCACCCTCCTCCCCACCCCCCCAAAAATAAGAGAAGCCTGCAGCCAAGCACCCCAGAGCCGACACCTCCTCAGGCACACAGCGGCACCTGGCAGCTCTGCAGCCGCACGGAGCCACCTCCTGCTTCCCCACGGAGAAAGGAAGGGATTTCTCCTCTCCAGCTGCCAGGCGACTGCAGCAATAGGTCTGCCTTGCCAGGCACCCGTGTCCTTCCCCCTCCCCAGCCCGCAGCACCTTCCACCCCAGCCCCACCACATCCCCACCTCAGTCACCATCCCGCTCCAGTACCGCCCGATGATGCTCTTCGAGCACCAACCAGCCCGAACCTGAGCTCCCACGCGAAATACTGATGAGCAAAAGGGGGGAGATGGAGCAAAAGGCAGCCAGCTGGGCACCAAACTGGGTGAGAAGGGTTGCAGCTGGGAGATGTCCTGGGAGAAAAAGGCGAAACAGAGAGGAGCTGCAGGGAGGACACAGTGCCGGAGGGTCAGAGCCAGCAGCACAAGGCGAGGGTGGGGAAAGCCCCATCTGAACAGAGGCACCAACTGGTCCAGGCTGCTGCTGGCAAAGGGTGATGGAAGGACTGGCCCCATCTGCTCCCTGTGTCGCGGCTGTCCCTCCTCCCAGTGCTTTCCAGCAGGCATGTGTGCTCCTGACAGGCTGCGGAGCTATCGATGCCATTTGCCTCTGCCCTGGAGGCGTTCTGATGATGGAAGATGCCTCCATTAATACAGGAGAAGGCAGCAAATGTCTGGAGATCAAAAAAAAAACCCAACCCCAACCACCAACCCAGAACAAAAACTCAACCCAACCCCCCCCGTCCCCCCCAAACAACTCGGGAGGGTTCAAAGATTGATTCGACAGCCGCTGTGCTGCTGGGGGTGGGGAAAGGGTTAACCACAGGTTCACTTTGGGCAAGGGGCATGAAAGCGAGGCGCTGGGAGCAGGAGAGCTTCAGTCGAGCTGCCAGCGGGAAGAGTGATGCTTCAAAGCTCCTCCGCTCCGTCCCCGACCATCCCAGTGTCCGGCATCGCCTCCCTCCCCTCCATCAGTCATTTCTGTGCCGCTGCTCTCCCAGCCACGGCTGCCAGGAGCTGAACAAAGCGGGAAGGAAGATGGCTGAGCCCCCTCCCGTGGACCTCGTGGGAGAGAAACTAAGTCCCGGTGACAGCTCGCAGGCTTTGGTGCTTTGTGAGCCCACCGATGGAAGATGGTCTGAGGAGGTGCAGATGTCTCCAGCAGCAGCGTTGGCTCCCGGCGCTCTGTGCTGTGCTGGAAGCCTTGCTGGGACCTCTCATCTCTGTGAGGGTGGTCCGAGGGGCACAGAGCCTCTTCCCTCAGCTGCAGCAGGACCAAGTATCATAACCAAGCAAACCCTCTCCCATGACATCCCTACTGGGTTCCAACACTGTGTCCTTCGCCACCAGCTGCTGTGAGCCAAGCTGGGGGCTGCCCTTCCACTGCCTCTCCTGCTCCTCTCCATACCACTCAGGCTGGATTTGGCTCTGCTGTATCTAAGCCAAGGGAGCTCCCCCAAGACCCAAACTTCCAAGCCCCTGTGGTGTTATGAAAGCCACAGAGCAACCTGGTTACAGCAAGGTATCAGCATCACCTCTTAGCCATCTCTTGACAGTGCCCAAAATGGAGGTTCTCCCAAGGCCAGACCATCACACCCAGCAGCTTCCTCTCCTAAAGCCAACAGCTTTGTGTTCAAAACCAACACACCAACACCTCCAGGTCCAGACTGTGCTTCCAGCATGTGTCAACTAAAGGATGTCTCACCACAAGCACTGCAGTTGGGCCCCAGAGCTGGCCCCTGCCAGCATCTCCAGCCCTGCCAGCACCACCTGTTGCCCACTTGCAAACCCAACACCAGCTCCACTCCCCGTGTTAGGGAAGCACAAATCCCCAAGGATGGGCTGCAGGAAGAAAATCCAGCTCCAAGAGCACTGCTACTCACCCCAAGGGTGGGAGAAGTCTGGAGAAGAGGAGGCTCCCAGGTGACCTTCTTGTGGAATTCCAGGATCTGAAGGGGGCCTACAAAAAAGCTGGGGAGGGACTTTTGAGCCTCTCAGGAGTGTCAGGACTGGGGGGAATGGAGCAAAGCTGGAGATGGGGAGAGTCAGGCTGGAGGTGAGGAGGAAGTTGTTCACCATGAGAGTGGTGAGAGGCTGGAATGGGTTGCCCAGGGAGGTGGTTGAGGCCCCATGGCTGGAGGTGTTTCAGGCCAGGCTGGCTGAGGCTGTGGGCAGCCTGCTCTAGGGTAGGGTGTCCCTGGGCATGGCAGGGGGGTTGGAACTGGCTGCTCCTTGTGGTCCCTTCCAACCCTGACTGATTCTATGACTCTAAGGCTCCCTCCCAGGAGATGCTCTGAAGCTAAGTCCCTGTTTTTCTGACCCAGAGGAATTCTACACTTTGGGTGCTCTGGGAAGCAAGTTGAGGTCTTGCCCAGGTTGCCTCTAAGCTTCCAAACCTTGTTTAATTGTGAAGGCAGAGAAGTGAGAGGGGAAGGACTCCAGATGACCAAGTTTGCTTTGGCCCTGGTCTGACCTACCTGAACCCACTCAGCTCTGCCAGCTCTGTAGCAGTACTCATGCACAGGACCAGAGGTTGTGCTTCAGGCCAAGCTCCCAGCTTGAGGCACTGCCCAGAAGAGAGCTGTGCTGCTCCTCCAAGGAATAGCTCAACACCAATCCTCACCTGAGACTCAGCAGCAAACCAAGCAGCTCAAGGCAATGCCCAAGACTTTGCTAAAGGCACCACAGCAGTTGGGCAGTGATGCTAGAATGACTGTGAAGCTCACCAAAACCACCCAGAGGCATCAAGGAGCATCTTCCAGCCTCAAAGCAGGGCCTTGCATATCCCTCACCCCAGCTAACCCCACCAAGAAGCCTGCAGATCCCAAACATGCTCACTCTGAATCATTCCAGCTGATCCCAGAGTTTTGGATGGAAAAGACCTCTAGGATCACCCACTCCAACCATAGACCCAACCTCACCATGGCCACCAAACCATGTCCCTAAGTGCCATGGCCACATCTTTTTGAACACCTCCAGAGATGGGGACTCCACCACCTCCCTGGGCAGCCTCTTCCAGTCCCTGACCACTCTTGCAGCAAAGAGAATCTTTCCTCATCTCCAAACTCAACTTGCCCTGGTGCAACTTTGAGGCCATTTCCTCTTGTCCTATCACTTAATACAAGGCAGAAGAAACCAACTCCACCTCACTGCAACCTCCTTTCAGGCAGTTGTGGAGAGCAATGAGGAGGTCTACCCTCAGCCTCCTCTTCTCCAGGCTGAACACCCTCAGCTGCTCCTCCCCAGCCCTGTTCTCCAGACCCTTTGCCAGCTTCATTGCCCTTCTCTAGCCACTCCCTGGCACCTCCACATCCACCTGAGCTGAATGACCACTAAAAAAGGTGGGAACCCTACACCCACTCATGCTTCCCTCAGCTGTGTTCTTCACTCAACCCCCTTGGGCAGCTGCAGTCCAACTTCTGAGAGGACCACAAGCAAGGACCAAAACTTGGGAGCCAGAAGATTCCTGCCCTGAGGCACAGGCATGGAGCAGCCAGGGAAGGGTTGCTGAATACATTCAGATAATTAATACATGTGAGAGAGAGAGAGAAAGAACATAGCAGCTCCCTCTCTGCTGGTCCACAAACAGAAAGAAGCAGCTAAATTCATTAGATTAATATTTGTTGAGACTTATTAGTTTAGCTCTAATTTCACAATCAGATGGCACTGGCAGGAAGGGGAGCAGCCAGCTCTGATGATTCCTTGAAGCTAAAGCCTGGCATTAAAGAGCAGGCAGTTGAAAAGTGTTCCAAGAAGAAAGCCCATGGCCACTTGCTGGTTTGCTTTTAACCCCCTTCTGCCACCAACTGATCTCCTTCTCACCCCTGCCCCCCTGACTCTTTACAGCTCCATGAAAGGAGATTGCAGGGAGGTGGAGGTTGGGCTCTTCTCTCTAGCATCAGGTGATAGAAGGAGAGGTGGGCAAGAAAGCCAGCAGCATCTTGGCCTGGCTCAGCAGTGGTGTGGCCAGCAGGGGCAGGGAAGCAGTGGTGCCTCTGTACTTGGCACTGGTGAGGCCACATCTGGAACAATGGAGTCAGTTTTTGGGCCATGCATTCCAAGGAGGACATTGAGGGGCTGGGGGCAGGCCCAGAGAAGGGCAACAAAGCTGGGGAAGGGCCTGGAGAACAGGGCTTGGGGAGGAGCAGCTGAAGGAACTGGAGGTTCAAAGATCACATTGGGTGCTTCTGTGCTCCACAACCTCCCTGGGCAACCTGTGCCAGGCTGTCACCACCCTCAACCTGTGCCAGGCTCTCTGCCTCACTGCAAAGAGCTTCTTCCTAACAGCCAGTTTCAATCTCCCCTCTGCCACTTCAAACCCATTCCTCCTCCTCCTGTCATTACAAACTCTTGCCAATAGTCCCTCCTCAGCCCTCCTCTAGACCCCTTCAGATCCTGGAAGGCCACTCCAAGGTCTCCTCCAAGCTTTCTCTTCTCCAGGCTACAGAGCCCCAACTCTCTCATAGCAGAGCTGCTGCAGCCCTCTCAACATCTTGGTGGCCTCTTCTGGACTGGCTCCAACACTTCCATGTCCTTGTTGTGCTGGGGGCTCCAGACCTGCACACAGGACTGCAGGTGGGGTCTGAGGAGAGCAGAGCCAAGGGGCAGAATCCCCTCCCTTGCCCTGCTGCTCACACTGCTCCTGCTGCAGCCCAGCACAGGGTTGCTGTCTGGGCTACCTGTACACCACTCTCAGCACACAACATTTCTTCCTCCTATCCAATCTCTTTTCATTTCAAACCATCCTCTGCAGGCTGCAGACCCCAAACTCTCACAACCTGACTGGGAGCAAGGAGCTCTGAGTTCCCCCTCCAGCCCCACACTCAGGGACTCCAACCCCTGATCCTTCCCACGGTCCACGGGGCCTGATGAGAGCAGAGTAAAGGGGCAGAATCCCCTCCCTTGCCCTGCTGGCCCTCCTGAAATGGAGTTGACCTCTTGGCTTTGATGGTGGCCATCTCAGCACACCACTCATGAGGCCTGAGAAGAAAGTCCAGATTCTTTTGTGCCATCTTCTAAGTGAAGTGGATGAGCAAGACTGGGCTAATCTGAGTGAGTGCCCACAGCTGGCAGGGGGGCAGAGTCAACCCCAACCCCCTGGCACCAGCAGGCTGCAGCAGAGCAAAGACCTTGCAGCCAAGCTCAGGCTGTCCTGCATTTCATTACCACCACCTGGAGACCTCATTCTAGAGAGTCAATAAACTGTGGCTTTGCATGACAGGAACATAAAGCACAGCTGCCAACCTCACCTCAATCTCTGTGGCTCCATGCATGAAGTTCCTCCAAGGCAGAAGAAATATTTCACCCCAAGGAAGAGTTTGTGCAGCAAAGAGAACTTCACTGTGGGGAGCAAGGAGCTGGAAAGAGCAAGAAATGCTCAACTGTCCAGGAAGATTCCTGCTCCAAAGCACCTCCTCCAAACAGGATGCTGGAAGAGCTTACCTGGATCATGGTCTGCAGGCGGTGGGGAGAACCTGGACCCATCCTTGAAGGCAACCTGGGTCTACCTCTCCTGGGAAACAAGGGCACTCTGCATGGAGGTGCCAACATGCTTCATTCCTTGCTCCCCAAGGAAACAATCTTAAGGAGGCAGAATTGATTCTGAAGTGTGATCACCTGCATCAGAGCTCTGAAGAAGCCCAGGGCCAGGGGAGGAGCTCAGCAGCTCCTCCCAGCTCCTCCCAGCTTTGCACCAGCTCAGATCCAGAAGAGGCTGGAAGAGGCCTTAAGGTGGCTGATTCCAACCCCAACCTAACATAGCCCTGCAAATACCTATTGGATCATGGCCCTCAGCACTACATCCACACAGCTTTCCAGTCCCTCCTGAGATGGGGACTTCATCACCATCCTGGGCAGCCTGCTCCAGGGCTTGACCCCACTCTGGGGAAAGAAACAACCTCCCCAGGGCTTAGATGCAGCAACAAAGAGTCACAAAGCTGCTGAAGGGTCTTAGGAGGAGCAGCTGAGAGAGTTGGGGTTGTTTAGTCTGGAGAAGAGGAGGCTGAGGGGAGACCTCAGTGCTCTCTACAACTCCCTGAGAGGAGGCTGCAAAGAGATAGGGGTTGGTCCTTTCTGCCTAGTCTCAGGTGATAGAAGGAGAGAAGTTTCAGAGCCTGAAACTGCGCCAGGGGAGGGTTGGGTTGGAGATGAGGAAATATTTCTTTGTTGCAGGAGTGGTCAAGGATTGGAAGAGGCTGCCCAGGGAGGTGGTGGAGTCCCCATGCCTGGAGATGTTCAAGAAACCTGTACCCATGGCACTTGGGGGCATGGTTTGATGCCCACAGAATGAATCATAGAATGCTTTAGGTTGGAAGGGACCTCAAAGCTCAGCCAGCTCCAACACACTGCTGTAGGCAGGGACACCTCCCACTAGAACAGGTCACCCAAGGCCTCAAGGCCACCACTCCATGCTGGTATTTGGTTCATGGTTGGTCTGNAGACAGCAATGGGCCCTGCCCTGAGCCTCCTCTTCTGCAGGCTGCACACCCCCAGCTCTCTCATAGGGTTTGTGTTCCAGACCTTTCACCAGCTTCATTGCCCTTCTCTGGACACCTTCCAGCACCTCAACATCTCTCTTGAATTGAAGAGCCCAGAACTGGACACAGCACTCAAGGTGTGGCCTGAGCAGTGCTGAGCACAGGGGCAGAACAACCTGGATAATGCTAGAGCTCTTTCCCAACCCAACCAACTCCACAATTCTTTCCCCCCCTCCACTACTCCATACTTGCCTTTGCCCTCTCCTCCTGTCCCAGCAGCAGCAGCAGCGGCAGCAGCAGCAGCAGCAGCACCGCACTGGTGCGGCGGGGAGGGAGGGAGGGGCAGGGCAGGGAAGCATCAGCTCTCCGGTGACCCCTGGCCACGGTCCTGGTTGTGCCGTGCTCTCAGGCGAGCTGCTGGGTGGCTTGACCCCCGCGGGTGCCGGTGCTGACAAAAGGCCTCTCTCCTCTCCGCCTAAATGATTTAAATTCTAATCAAACATCATTTACAGCACATCTCGGAGCCGTCTCCCGGGAGCTGCTCCCACGTGAGCCGTTGCCAGGGCAACCGGGGGGTCTCATTTCAGAAATGTCAGATTGCATTATTGTCTTCACACTTCTCTGATAACCTGGTGTCTCTCCCTCTCCTGCCACACCACCACCACCACAAACCCCCCCCCTCCTTTCCCCATCCTATCCATCCCATCCCATCCTCACCACCCTGCTCCTCCCCGGAGGCAAGCGGAGGCTTCCCTTCCTCCCTCGCCCCAGCAGAAGCATAGAATCATAGAATCAACCAGGTTGGAAGAGACCTCCAAGCTCAGCCAGCCCAACCTAGCACCCAGTCCTGTCCAATCATAGCACCAACCAGGTTGGAAGAGACCTCCAAGCTCAGCCAGTCCAACCTAGCACCCAGCCCTGGCCAACCATAGAATCAACCAGGTTGGAAGAGACCTCCAAGATCATCCAGTCCAACCTAGCAACCAGCCCTATCCAGTCAACCTAACTGTGGCACTAAGTGCCTCATCTATCCATCCCATCCCATCCCATCCCATCCCATCCCATCCCATCCCATCCTCACCACCCTGCTCCTCCCCGGAGGCAAGCGGAGGCTTCCCTTCCTCCCTCGCCCCAGCAGAAGCATAGAATCATAGAATCAACCAGGTTGGAAGAGACCTCCAAGCTCAGCCAGTCCAACCTAGCAGCCAGTCCTATCCAATCATAGCATCAACCAGGTTGGAAGAGACCTCCAAGCTCAGCCAGCCCAACCTAGCACCCAGCCCTATCCAGTCAACCAGACCATGGCACTAAGTGCCTCATCCAGGCTTGGCTTCAACACCTCCAGGGACGGTGGCTCCACCACCTCCCTGGGCAGCCCATTCCAATGCCAATCACTCTCTCTGCCAACAGCTTCCTCCTAACATCCAGCCCTTTTTGGGCTGCTCTGCCTGGGCAGTGTCTTCTTAGGGTTTTGTTTTCATGGGGAGGCAAAGGAGGGCTTGGCTTGTGTTGACCACGATGAGGTGGAGATGCTCCCATTTGTGTGTGTTCCTCCCCCTCCCAAACTGCAGCCTCACGCTGGGTACTGCAGTGCTGGGATTCACAGATCCATAGAGAGGTTTGAGTTGGGATCAGAGAACTGTTAGGGCTGGAAGGCACCTCAAGCATCATCTAACCCTAAGCCTTCCCTGTCACAGGCAGGGACACCTTCCACTAGGTCAGAATGGATGTTAGGAAGAAGTTCTTCTGCATGAAGGTGGTAAGACCCTAGAAGGGGTTGCCCAGGGAGGTGGTGGAAGCCTGGAGGTGTTTAAGGCCAGGCTGGATGAGGCTCTGGACAGCCTGATCTGGTGTGAGGTGTCCCTGTCCCATGGCACAGGGGGTTGGAACAGGATGATTCATGTGGTCCCTTCCAACCCTGACTGGTTCTATGATTCTATGACTTTATGTTGCCCAGAGCCACATCCAGCCTGCCCTTCACAACTTCCAGGGATGGAAGTGAACTTGAAGATCATCTAATCTAGTTCATGAGGCTGCAGAGGGCTACTTGCTGACCTCCACAAAATCCATGGCAGCAGGGTGGACAGAACTCCAAGGAAGATTTTCAGTCTGTCTGGGTGAGCCTCACTCTCTTGTGTCCTTCAGAAGGGACTTGCTCTCCCCAGAGCATCTCCCAGCACATCCCAAGCAGATTGTCTTACAGGATCTGGCATTAGGCAGCTTCTCCTGCCAGGGCTTCACTGAGGAGACATTAGGAAGAAATTCTTCCCCACGAGGGTGCAGAGGCACTGGCACAGGTTGCCCAGAGAACCTGTGGAAGCTCCAAGCCTGGAATTGTTCAAAGCCAGGCTGGATGTGGTCTTGAGCAGCCTGCTCTAGTGGGAAGTGTCCCTGCCCATGGCAAGGGAGTTGGAACTGGATGATCCTCAAGGCTGCTTCCAACCCAAACTGTTCTGTGGTTGTATGGAGGACATCCA
This sequence comes from Tricholaema leucomelas, assembly GCA_013400475.1. Classification (NCBI taxonomy): domain Eukaryota; kingdom Metazoa; phylum Chordata; class Aves; order Piciformes; family Lybiidae; genus Tricholaema lacrymosa; species Tricholaema leucomelas. Next base: position 84,156 of record WAAF01001162.1, on the reverse strand, counting down.
GCCCTGAAGGTGGCAGAGGGGCAGCCCAAAAGAGCTAAGCTGTTGGGTTTCCATCCCTGAAGGTGGCAGAAGAGCAACCCCAAAGAGCCAAGCTGTTGGGTTTCCATCCCTCAAGGTGGCAGAGCCAAGCTGTTGGGTTGCCATCCCTGAAGGTGGCAGAAGAGCAACCCCAAAGAGCCAAGCTGTTGGGTTTTCATCCCTGAAGGTGGCAGAGCCAAGCTGTTGGGTTTCTATCCCTCAAGCTGGCAGAAGAGCAACCCCAAAGAGCCAAGCTGTTGGGATTCCATCCCTGAAGGTGGCAGAGGGGCAGCCTCAATGAACCAAGCTGTTGGGTTTCCACCTCTGAAGGTAGCAGAGAAGCAGCCCCAAAGAGCCAAGCTGTTGGGATTCCATCCCTGAAGGTGGCAGAGAGGCAGCCGCAAAGAGCCAAGCTGTTGGGCTCCGATCCCTGAAGGTGGCAGAGCCAAGCTGTTGGGTTTCCATCCCTGAAGGTGGCAGAAGAGCAGCCCCAAAGAGCCAAGCTGTTGAGATTCCATCCCTGAAGGTGGCAGAGAGGCAGCCCCAAAGAGCCAAGCTGCTGGGCTCCGATCCCTGAAGGTGGTGAAGGTGGCAGAGAGGCAGCCCCAAAGAGCCAAGCTGCTGGGCTCCGACCCAAAGAGCCAAGCTGTTGAGTTTCCATCCCTGAAGGTGGCAGAGAGGCAGCCGCAAAGAGCCAAGCTGTTGGGCTCCGAGCCCTGAAGGTGGCAGAGCCAAGCTGTTGGGTTTCCATCCCTTAAGCTGGCAGAGGCAAGCTGCTGGCTTTCCATCCCTGGGATCCCTGGGCAGCAGCACAAGCCCACGTGCTCTGCCCTGCATCCCTTCCACCTCTCCCATCTGCTGGGCACCCCTGGCTGCTTGATCAAGCCCTAATGAACTTCCCACCACTGCCTCTTCACCAAAGAACAACGCAGCCCTGGCCCAGGCGGTTAATACTGCAGTGAGGAAGGGCCATAAATATGGGAAATGGGACTTTTAATTAAGTAAGCAGCTTTTAAAAGGGCCCCTGGGCCGAGCAGGCTTTTGTTTAAATATGATTGATTTGACATGTCCTTTCCCTCCTGCTTCCTCTCTCCCTCTCCTGCTCGGTGCAGGGATGAGAAGCAGCCTGCTTCATCACAGCCACCCAGCCAAGCTCCTTCCTCCCCCATCCCAAAGCCCAGCCAAGGCATCAAGATATAGGTTTGGAAGCGTGGGAGAAGTTGGGTGGGCACTCCAGTGGGCATCTGGGCAGGGAGAGCCCTTCAGGTTACCTGATTGTTGAGGTTTAACCTGGAGCAGAGTGGTGCCCAGAGACAGGAGAAGAGGTAATGGGGACAAAGTGTATCAAGTTCCATCTAAACATGAGGAGGAAGCTTCTGGCCTTTGAGGGTGGTGGAGCACTGGAACAGGCTGCCCAGAGAGGTGGTGAAGGCTCCAGCTCTGGAGTCATTCAAAACCAACCTGGACACCATCCTGTACAACCTACTCTGCCACAGGGGTTGGATTCAGTCAGCTCCAGAGGTCCCTTCTGTGCTTCTATTTCCCCCCAGCTGCTGACACTCTCTCAAAGCAGGAGCTGGACTCATCCATCCCCCATTTCTCCCCTATTTTTCCACCTTATTTCCCTCTTTTCCTTCTTTTTGGGGGTGCACAGTGAGTGCCTGACAGAGGAGATGGTGGGAAAAGTGGACAGGCAGCACAGCCAGGGCAAGGAGCTTCACTCAGTGCTCTGGGGACAGATTCATGCCCTCAAACTTCAGCACATTTGGGATAGATTCACACCACCAAATTTCAACACAGTGGGGACAGGTTCATGCCCCCCAAACTTCAGCACATTTGGGACAGATTCATGTCCCTCATATTTTCAGCATCATGCCCCCAGATTTCAGCACAGTGGGGACAGATTCATGTCCAAATCTCTGCACAGTGGGAAGAGATCCATGCCCCCAAATGTCAGCATAGTGGGGACAGATTCATGACCCCAAACTCCAGCACATTTGGGGGAACATTCATGTCCCCAAATCTCAGCACAGTGGGAACAGATCCATGCACCCAAATTTCAGCACACTGGGAACAGATTGATGCCCCCAAACTTCAGCACAGTGGGAACAGATCCATGCACCCAAATTTCAGCACACTGGGGAGAGATTCATGTCCCCCAAATTTCAGCACAATGGGAACAGATTGATGCCCCCAAACTTCAGCACAGTGGGAACAGATCCATGCACCCAAATTTCAGCACACTGGGAACAGTTTGATGCCCCCCAAACTTCAGCACAATGGGAAGAGATTGATGCCCACCAAATATCAGCACAATGGGAACAGATTGATGCCCCCCAAACTTCAGCACAATGGGGACAGATTCATGTCCCCAAACTTCAGCACATCTGGGGGCAGATCCATGTCCCCAAATCTCAGCACACTGGGGATAGATTCATGCCCCCCAAACTTCAGCACATCTGGGGGCAGATCCATGTCCCCAAACTTCAGCACATCTGGGGGCAGATCCATGTCCCCAAACTTCAGCACATCTGGGGGCAGATCCATGTCCCCAAACTTCAGCACATCTGGGGGCAGATCCATGTCCCCAAACTTCAGCACACTGGGGAGAGATTCATGCCCCCCCAACTCCAGCACACTGGGGATAGATTCATGCCCCCCAAATCTCAGCACAGTTGAGACAGGTTCATGTCCCCACACTTCAGCACAATGGGGACAGATTCATGCCTCCCAAATTTCAGCACACTGGGGATAGATTGATGCCCCCCAAACTTCAGCACAATGGGGACAGATTCATGCCCCCCAAATTTCAGCATAATGGGAACAGATTCATGTCCCCCAAACTTCAGCACAATGGGGACAGATTCATGCCTCCCAAATTTCAGCACAGCTGAGACAGTGTCATGCCCCCCACATTTCAGCACATCTGGGGGCAGATTCATGCCCCCAGATTTCAGCAGGGTGGGAACAGATTCATGCCCCTAAAATTCAGCACAATGGGGACAGATTCATGCCCCCAGCTTTGAGCCCAGACAGAGACAGCTGCTGGCTGCAGACGTGCAGCAAGCTCAGGTCTCAGCAGCTTTGCTGTTCTCTGCCATTTGGGTTTGCCTCGCTGGAGCAAGCAGCACTAATGACTTCTCAACCACCTCAGCAGAGCAGGGGGTGCCATGGGCTGCTGCTGCTGGGCAGTGAGATGTTTCCAGACCTAGGAAGACCCCCAGGGATGTGTCATGATGCAGGTGGCCCTGCCTAGAGCAGCTGTCCTGGGTTTGAATTGGTGCTGATCCACCCTGTCCTTCCCAGCTGCTGGGGACATCTCCAAGGCCAGCAGGGTTGGCTCTGGAAGAAAAAGGAGTTGGAGGTGGGGGAGGTAGTGGGAAGCTGGAGGTCAAAGATGGGAAGACTGGGAAAAGGATCAAGCAGTGCTGTTGCTACACCATGGTGTAAATCAGAGGGTGATCATAGAACAGTTTAGGCTGGAAGGGACCTCAAAGCTCAGGCAGTTCCAATCCCCTGCCATTGGCAGGGACAAGATGACCTTCTGGACAGGAGAACAAGGAGCTTGAGGGCAAAGCAACCATGGAGGTGGAAGGAGATGCTGCAACTAAGCCCTGGCAAGGTTGTTTCTTCACCAGCTGTGCCACTGGGCACAGGCTGCCCAGGGAAAGCACAGAATGGTAGAGGTTGGAAGGGACCTCTGGAGATCATGGAGTCCAAGCCCCTTGCCAGAGCAGGATTAGAGGAAGTTGCACCTGAATGGGACAGATGACAGGGAGAAGATGCTACCAGCAGCAGCATCTCCTGGCCTGCCTGGAATCTCAGAGTGTTAGGGGTTGGAAGGGACCTCTGGAGATCATGGAGTCCAACCCCCACCTCCTAAGGCAGGGTCACTTAGAGAAGGTCACACATGAACACATCCTGATGGCTTTGGGATGCCTCCAGAGATGGAGACTCCATCACCTCTCTGGAGCCTGCTCCAGTGCTTCACCACTCTCAAAGGAAAGAAATTCCTCCTTGTGTCCTCCTCCTCTGCCCATGGGATGCAGCACCTGCCCCTGGCTTGACTGGGACACAGAGAAGCTGGGAAAGGCACCAAGAGCAGAAAGGATGTCCCCAAAACTGAATGTCCTCGAGCTGAGAGACAGCTACAGGCCAGAAGAAGAAACCAGCTTGGGCTGGTGGTTGGTCCCAAACTTCCACAGTGAGGATCCCTCTCAGCTGGGTCCTTTTGTGTGTCTTCCACTCATGGTTCTCTGCAGCCCTGGTGGTACTGTGGGCCTCAGGCTCTCTGGGCTCAGCACAGTGGTGGCAGGTTTCAGCTGAGAGAGCCCAGAGTTAATTATCTCCTCAAACAACTTGGGGCTGGACCTGTTGCTATGATAGAATTTCACAAGTGAAGGTGCAGAGGTGAAAGGAATAAAAACCAGAGAGCACTAAGCTGGAGCAGAGCAGGTTGGGCTCTGCATCGCTTCTGGGTCTCCTCAGGCAGGAAAATGACCACCCAGGAGGTGGCCAGAGGGTTGGTGTCCTCAGTCTGGATCACACTGTGCTGTTGGTAAGGTCTTTTCCTCCAGAAATGGCAGCGAGAACCCCTCAGGCCAGGTGGATCCAGTGAGATCACCAAGGTCTGGGGCAGAAAGGGGTGTCCTGAGTGGCCCTGAGCCACCAGGTCCATCACACACAGTCCCCTCCTTCAGCTGCTGGTGTCAAACTCAGTGTTTGGTCCTCAGCAGCATGAGGTCACTGCTCCTTTGAGTCCCACTGGACTCTGTGGATGCTGAGGGGTCTGAAGAAATCCCACTCCAAACCACAGACCAAAAGAGAGCAGCTGCAGGGCTCAGCTCTGACCAATCTGGAACTGTTTTTATGGAGCCAGTCTCAGGTTAAGCTCAGGCAAGCAAAACCCTTCCAGCCACACAACCTGCACTGCCACATCACCCTGGCAGAGCCTGATGCCAGCAGCAGAGCATGAAGCTGCTTGTGGCAGCACAAGGTGAAGGCAGAGCTCTGGGTGCTGATGTTGAGGGGTCCAAAGCATCACAGAATGGTTTGGGTTGGAAGAGACCTTAAGGACCATCTAGTTGCAAGCCAAGACCAGAAGTGCTCAGCCTCACAGAACCAACATCCAGGCTCAGGTTTAAACTCAGGCAAGCAAAACCCTTCCAGCCACACAACCTGCACTGCCACAGGAGGCTGCTCCTGGGGGCACGAGGTGAAGGCACTGCAGAGCCAAAGAGATTCTTTAGTGTTTTTTTTAAGGTCTGTGGTTCTCCAAAAGGGAATAAAGAGGAAAGGGGAGGGGGGATTGGGGGAAGAGAAGAAAAGGGGCTGTGTTTGCAGCCAACATGTGTAATCTGTTGCAGCTCTTGTCAGACAAAACAGTTTTGCCATAAGACAGCGATTCCCAGAGGGGAAAGGGGCGCAGTGAAAATACTTTATCAGTGGTGTACATATGTAAAGTGGTACCCTGGCTGGAAAGCAAAGCCTCTTTCCCTCTGAAAAGCTGGGGAGGGAGAGACAGAAAGAGACTTGCCTGAGAGCAGGGACAGCAATGACACGAGGCACAAAGCCCAGCGTGGCAAACCCCCTCCCCTCCGACAGGTTTATCTCCCTATCAGCTCCCAGATCGCTGCCTGGCTGGGCTCAGTGATGCCACAAACAAATCCCAACCAATCCCTGTGGCCTGACAGGGATTGGAGAAACTCTTCCCAATGGAAAAGGTGGGGGTTGAAGGTACAGAAGTCATTGCTTTAATTCGGGTTAAGAGCAGGTTCTGCTGCAGCCCTCAGGGTCAGCAGCGGCAACGTCCATCTTCCCTGTGTTTCAGAGGGGAGGGCAATCACCTCCTTGCCCAGATTTAAGAGGAGATCCTCAAGCAGAAACAGCTGCCACCAAAGGCTCCTCCATTCCAAATCCATGATCTGTTTAAAAAGGCTGGGAATACCAAGCTTTGGATCCATGGCATCAATCAGCCCTCAGGTTCACAGGGCGAGTCGACTCCGTGGTGAGAGGTGTGCTGGCTGCTGGGTGCCCTGCTGAGGCTTTCTCCTTCTCCATCCATCAGGGAGTAGACCTGAGAAGATGGAAACAAAACATTAATGTCACATAGCAGCTCCTTGCCACTGCTGCTGAGGTGCTTGGAGGAGACCTTGTAGTAACCTTCCAGTGGTGGTGGGGGCTACAGGAGGGCTGGGGAGGGACTATCGATAAGGTCTTGTCATGACAGGAGGAGGAGGAATGGGTTTGAAGTGGCAGAGGGGAGGTTGAAACTGGATGTTGGGAAGAAGTTCTTTGCAGTTGGAGGGTGGTGAGCCACTGGCACAGGTTGAGGGGGGTGAGCCACTGGCACAGGTTGAGGGTGGTGAGACACTGGCACAGGTTGAGGTGGGTGAGACACTGGNCAATGTGATCTTTGATCACATTGGGTGCTTCTGTGCTCCACAACCTCCCTGGAGGTGTTCAAGACCAGGTTGGATGAGGCCTTGAGCGACCTGTTCTAGTGGGAGGTGTCCCTGCCTATGGCAGAGGAGTTGGAACTGGATGATCCCTTCCAACCTAAACCATTCTATGAGTCTATGATTCTAACTCAAGCATGTTGCTGCCAGGCTGGAGAAAGGAGGTGGGGTAGGGAGAGGGACACACAAAGTGGTTGGTTCTATCCTAGGCACAGCCAGGAGAGAAAAATACCCAGGGAGGAGATGAGATCTTGAGGTGCTTCCTGTGAATAGAGATGCACACAGGCAAGAGGGACGTTAAGAAACAGGACTGAGGGATGATGGAGGTTTGGGGTGGAGGAAAAGAAAGTGGAAGTGGAGAAAAGAAAGGAGAGAAGGAGAAGAAAAGGGAAGGAGAGGAGCGGGAGAGAGAAGAAATGGAGAAAAGAAAGGAGAGGAGAAGCAGAACAGAGGAGAGGAGGAGGAGAGGGAGGAACTAGAGACAAGAAAGGAGGAGAAGAGAAGAGAAGAGAAGAGAAGAGAAGAGAAGAGAAGAGAAGAGAAGAGAAGAGGAGAGGAGAAGGAGGAGAACAACAGGGAAAGAGAGGAGGGGGAGAGGGAGGAAGTGGAGAGAAGAAAGGAGAGGAGGAGAAGAAAAGTAAGGGGGAAGGAGGAGAAGAACAGGGAAGAAGAGGAGAGGGAGAGGGAGGAAGTGGAGAAAGGAAAGGAGAGAAGGAGGAGAAAAGAGGAGGAGAAGAACAGGGAAGGAGAGGACAGGGGAGAAGGAGGAAGTGGAGAAAAGAAAGGAAAGAAGGAGGAGAAGAAAAGAAAGGAGGAGGAGAAGAATAGGGAAGGAGAGGAAGGAGGAGAGGAAGGAACTGGAGAGAAGAAAGGAGAGGAGGAGGAGAAAAGTAAGGGGGAAGGAGGAGGAGAACAGGGAAGAAGAGGAGAGGGAGGGGGAGGAAGGGGAGAGAAGAAAGGAGAGGAGGAGAAGAAAAGGAAGGGGGAAGGAGGAGAAGAACAGGGAAGGAGAGGACGGAGGAGAGGAAGGAACTGGAGAAAAGAAAGGGGAGGAGGAGGAGAAGGTAAGGGGAGGAGGGAGGAGAGGAAGGAACTGGAGAAAAGAAAGGAGAGAAGGACAAGAAAAGGGAAGGAGAGGAGGGAGGAGAGGAAGGAACTGGAGAAAAGAAAGGAGAGAAGGAGGAGAAGAAAAGAAAGGAGGAGAAGAACAGGGAAGGAGAGGACAGGGGAGAGGGAGGAAGTGGAGAAAGGAAAGGAGAGAAGGACAAGAAAAGGGAAGGAGAGGAAGGAGGAGAGGAAGGAACTGGAGAAAAGAAAGGAGAGGAGGAGGAGAAGGTAAGGGGAGGAGGGAGGAGAGGAAGGAACTGGAGAAAAGAAAGGAGAGAAGGAGGAGAAGAAAAGGGAAGGAGAGGAGGGAGGAGAGGAAGGAACGGGAGAAAAGAAAGGAGAAGAGGAGGAGAAGAAAAGGGAAGGAGAGGAGGGAGGAGAGGAAGGAACAGGAGAAAAGAAAGGAGAGAAGGAGGAGAAGAAGAGGGAGGGAGAGGAGGGGGAGAGGGCAGGAGGCAGTGCGTGCCCAGCTGGGCGATGCAGCAGAGTGAGATTGTCCTGCATTAAAAATTCAGCAGCCAGGGAAATTTCCAGGGATTTGTAGTAATTAGATGACAAAATGCTGGCAAATCTCAGGCTTGCCAAAGATGTTACTCAGGGGTCAAAGACTCGACACTTTTGGCTGGGTAATTTGTAAGTGTCAATCACACTCAAGCCATCAGAGAGAAAAGGAGAGATCTAAGGGCTGAATCCTAACGAAGTCCAAGGCTCCTGCTTGCCACCCCCCACCCCCTGCCTCCCACAGCCAGGCAGAGGGGCTCAGGCACATCACCTCAAACACAGAAGCTGCTGGGGAGGGGGGGAGGGTTTGGGGATCTCTTTTAAATTGAAAACTAGCCAAACAAAAAGAAACCCCAAAAACTCAATCTCAAAACTTCCCAGTTTTGATTTTGCAGCCTGGTGGGGAGGAGCAGGCTGCTCTGCTTTGCAGCTGCACTCTGCCTGGCCTGGTTATCCTGCCAGGGATGGGGGTACAGCATGGGGAGCCCTCCCCACAGCACTGCAGCACATCTGCCACTTGCCTGAAACTGCTCCTGGGGCAGCCTGGTCTCCTCTTTCCCAAAGCTCTGCTCAGCTGGAAACAGGAAGAAACCAGCTCCTGCCTGCAATCTGCCTGTTCCTGCCTCCCCATCAGGTGCTCTGAAGCTTCTGGTTTGCTTCTGTGGCAATAACCTGGGACAAGAGTGGGATTCTTCCAGCCTCGGGTGGTGGAAGGGGGAGTTCCTGCTTCAGTTCAAGCTGCTGGAGGCAGCTCATGCCACAGACCCACCCAGAGGCAGGGGGAGAAAAGCAATCAAAAGGTTTTCTGCTTCAGCACCTTAGAAATCAGCTCCCAAAGTGCCAATTGAAAGCTTCACCCAAAGCAAGCCCTCAGAGCTTCACCCAAAGCAAGCCCTCGGTCCTGTCCCTTGCTGCAAGGCTCAGGCAGGGCTCAGCTTTTCTGTGCCTTAGGTTTAAGCTTGGGCTTTGCTGCCAAGCTTCTTGGGGGCAGGACCTGACAACCAGAGGGCACAGCCCCATGGGGATAGCTGCCCAGGACAGAGATCTGCTGTGGTTGTCTGAAGCTTTAGTTTGCATTTAAGGGTTTGATTTTTTAAGCTGAGTGAGGAAGGAGAAAACCTTTGGAGTGAGGAGAGAGCAGCACTCAGGCTCCTCTCCAGCTCCTGCAGCATAAGTGGGACAGTTGCTGACAGGGGCTACACTTCCTTCTGAAAAGATTTTAGGTCACCAACCGTGGGAGAGGCAGGAGCATGATTTCCTCCTCTCCTCCCTCTCTCCTGGCTTATAAAGCTGTCCTCGTTACACCTGCTAAATCCCACCTCCAGTTCTGGGCCACCGGGGATGGTTTAAGCTGTAGGGAAGGGACAGAGGGATGCAAGGGGATGAGGAAGGCAGCTCCAGCCACCAGCTCTGCAGTGCTACAGCTTCTGGGCATCAAAAGAATCCTCACACACCGAGGAAAAACACTCTGCACCCCCCAGACCCTACCTTCCAAAGCACTGCAGTTGGCCAAGGCAGAAGACAGGACAAAAGAAGCTTTGGTTTTGCTCCTCGCTGCTTTGTGTCCTAAATTCTGCCAGAGCAGCACAGGCAGGGGAGAGGTGAGGAGAGGGAGTGGAAGGACAAGAGGAAAATGGCCTTTGGGCAGAGTTTCTTTCCAATCCTTTTGTGTTTCCCTGCTGCAGGACGGAGGGACTGGAGGCTCTGTCGAGGCAGCCAGGCGGCAGCTCGGCGCTCTCCAGCCGGCGCTCTGCCCTATATAAGGCAGCTGAGGGGACTGTAAAAGTGGCTTGCAGGTTCCTCCTCGGATTTCCAAAGTCATTTAGCAGCTGCAAAGCACAGCCTGGCAACAGCCAGCCCTCGGAGGAGCATCCTTCCTCCCTTCAGCTTCTCATCAGCTGCCATTTCAGCTGCTTATTCTGCCTGGTCAAACGGCTCCGCGTTTGGGCTCGCTGATCTCGGAGGTCTTTTCCAACCTGGTTAAGCCTGTGGTTAATTTTGTGATCCTGAGACCTGCAGAGGGCTTTTGGCAGTTTTTTTCCTTTCTCTGGCATCACCTCAGGATGCTGCTGGAGGAGGATTTGTTGGGTTGGGAAGCAGTTGCTGATCTGCTGTGGGGAAGGACTCGGTGACCTCCTCATAGAATCATCATAGAATCAAGCAGGTTGGAAGAGAGCTCCAAGCTCAGCCAGGCCAACCTAGCACCCAGCCCTGGCCAGACCATGCCTGACTGCAGGCAGCACAGGCCCTGCCCTCCCTCTGCCCCATTGCCAGGGCACACTCATGGGATGACAGAACCATAGAATCAACCAGATTGGAAGAGACCTNACACCCCCAGCTCCCTCAGCCTCTCCTCACAGGGCTGTGCTCCACATATATATATATATATATATTAGTTATATTGGAATATATCTGTATCTATCTATCTATATTTGAATCTGGATTCATTATATTGGTATATATCTCTCTCTATCTCTCTATATCTATCTCTGTATATATCTATCAATACTTGAATATAGATTCATTCTATTGGAATATCTCTCTCTATATTTGAATACAGATTCATTATATTGAGATATATCTATCTCTATATCTCTATCTATACCTGCATATAGATTTATCATATTGGAATATATCCATATATATCCCTATATATCTATAACTCTCTATACCTGTGTCTCTCTCTATATATTTGAATATAGATTCATTACATTGGAATCATAGAATCATAGAATCATAGAATGGTTTAGGTTGGAAGGGACCTCAAGGATCATCCAGCTCCAACCCCCTGCCATAGGCAGGGACACCTCCCACTAGAGCAGGCTGCTCAAGGCCTCATCCAGCCTGGCCTTAAATGCCTCCAGGGAGGAAGCATCCACAACCTCCCTGGGCAACCTGTGCCAGTGTCTCACCACCCTCACTGTAAAGAACTTCCTCCTAACATCCAGTCTAAATCTCCCCTCTGCCAGCTTAAACCCATTCCCCCTCATCCTAACATTACCAGACCGTGTAAAGAGTCCCTCCCCAGCCTTCCTGTAGGCTCCCTTCAGATACTGCAAAGCCACTCTAAGGTCTCCTCCAAGCCTTCTCTTCTCCAGGCTGCAGAGCCCCAACTCTCTCAGCCTGCCCTCATAGCA
>WAAF01001162.1:55008-72622 GCA_013400475.1 Tricholaema leucomelas | reverse complement strand
GGCTCATGTTGAGCTTTTCACCAACCCAGACCCCCAGGTCCTTCTCCTCAGGGCTGCTCTCAGCCATTCACCACCCAGCCTGGAGCTGTGCCTGGGATTGCACTGACCCAGGTGCAGAACCTTACACTTGGCCTTGTTAAACGTCATGAGGTTGGCCTGGGCCCACCTCTCCAGCCTGTCCAGGTCCCTCTGGATGGCATCCCTGCCCTCCAGCAAGTCAGTTGCACCACATAGCTTGGTGAATCCATCTATCTATCTACTTGAATATAGATTTGTTATATTGGGATATATCTATCTCTATATCTCTATCTCTATATCTATCTGTACTTGAATATAGATTCATTATATTGGGATATATCTATCTCTATATCTCTATCTCTATATCTATCTGTACTTGAATATAGATTCATTATATTGGGATATCTCTATCTCTCTATCTCTATCTATCTATACTTGAATATAGATTCATTATATTGGGATATATCTATCTCTATATCTCTATCTCTATCTATCTGTACTTGAATATAGATTCATTGTATTGGGATATATCTATCTCTATATCTCTATCTCTATATCTATCTGTACTTGAATATAGATTCATTATATTGGGATATCTCTATCTCTCTATCTCTCTATCTCTATCTATCTATACTTGAATATAGATTCATTATATTGGGATATCTCTATCTCTCTATCTCTATCTATCTATACTTGAATATAGATTCATTATATTGGGATATATCTATCTCTATATCTCTATCTATCTGTACTTGAATATAGATTCATTATACTGGAATATATCTATATATATCCCTATATATCTATAACTCTATATACCTCTATATCTATTTGAATACAGATTCATTACATTGGGATATATCTATCTATCTATTTGAATATAGATTCATTACATTGGGATAGATCTATCTCTACATTTCTATCTCTATCTACCTATACTTAAATATAGATTCATTATATTGGGATATATCTCTATCTCTATCTATCTATACTTGAATATAGACTCATTATATTGGGATATATCTATCTATATCTCTATCTGTACTTGAATATATATTTATTATATTGGAATCTACCTATATCTATATCAATATTTGAATATATCACAGTATCATCAGGGTTGGAAGAGACCTCACAGATCATCAAGTCCAAGCTGTTACCACAGAGCTCAAGGCTAGACCATGGCACCAAGTGCCACGTCCAGTCCTGCCTTGAACAGCTCCAGGGACAGCGACTCCACCACCTCCCTGGGCAGCCCATTCCAGTAGCCAATGACTCTCTCAGTGAAGAACTTTCTCCTCACCTCGAGCCTAAATATTGGAGCCTACCTATATCTACATCAATATTTGAATATAGATTCATTATATTGGAATCTATCTATCTACATCTATCTGTATTTGAATATACATCCATAATATTGGAATCTATCTATCTATCTATATCTCTATTTCTATCTGTATTTGAATGTACATCCATAATATTGGAATCTATCTATCTCTATCCATCTATACCTATCTATATCTATTGCTATATATTAATATATAGAGAAATAGATATAGGTATATCTGTATATGAATATAGATATAAATAGATTCAGAACAGAATTAACCAGGTTGGAAGAGACCTCCAAGCTCATCTAGTCCAACCTATCAGCCCTATCCAGTCAACCAGACCATGGCACTAAGTGCCTCAGCCAGTCTTTTCCTGAACACCCCCAGGGACAGCGACTCCACCACCTCCCTGGGCAGCCCATTCCAATGCCAATCACTCTCTCTGCCAACAACTTCCTCCTAACATCCAGCCTAGACCTGCCCTGGCACAGCTTGAGGCTGTGTCCCCTTCTTCTGTTGCTGGTTGCCTGGCAGCAGAGCCCAACCCCACCTGGCTACAGCCTCCCTGCAGGGAGCTGCAGACAGCAATGAGCTCTGCCCTGAGCCTCCTCTTCTGCAGGCTGCACACCCCCAGCTCCCTCAGCCTCTCCTCATAGGGTTTGTGTTCTAGGCCCTTCACCAGCCTTGCTGCCCTTCTCTGGACACCTTCCAGCACCTCAACATCTCTCTTGAACTGAAGAGCCCAGAACTGGACACAGTGAGCCCAGAACTGGACACAGATATCTCTATGCATGAAAATATATATGACTATATAGAAATATCTATATCTATGTATGAATATATATATAGATATGAACACATATAGAAATAGATCTATTTATATATGAATATATATAGATATGAACACATATAGAAATAGATATCTCTATATCTATACCTACCTACCTATCTATATGCCTACATCTATCTATCTAGACCTATATAAAACCCACCACTACCTTGATGAATGTTTTCCAGCCAGGGGACTGAAGATTTTTAACCCATACCAAAGGGTTAAATTAATTTTCATTAACATTTAAATTGGAGAAGGTTCTCTTTTTTTCCCCTTCCCTTCCTTTCCTCCCCTCCCCTCCTCCTCCCCACCAACCCCCACCTCTCCCTCTTTGAACATTTGACTGGCAAGCATTTCATATTTCAATCTGGGCAGAACAAATTGAATTAGCTGTTGAAACCAAACTCTGCTCTGTTCTCTAAAGCCTACATGCTCTGCTTGCGCTAATCCTTTTCGTCGCCGCCGCGGACCTCAGAGATGCTCAGCAAGAAACCTGCCCCACCACAACAACAACCACCAAAAAAAAACACCCCCAAAAGGACAATGAAAGGAAAGAGGAGGGGAAAGAAAAAGAACAATCCCAACCACCTCAGCCAACCAGGAATGGGTTAAAAAACCCCACCAACCCAAACTCATGAAAATCCAAAGCCCAATCTGCAAAGCTTTGCTTCGATTCTATCGTAGCAGCGTAGAAAGAGGAAGGTTGGAGAAGTCCTCTGAGATCACTGAGTCCAAGCATCAGCCCAACCCCACCCTGGCCATCAAACCATGGCTCCAAGTGCCATGGCCACAGGTTTCATAGAATGGGTTAGGTTGGAAGGGATCTCAAAGCTCAGCCAGTTCCAACCCCACTGCTGCAGGCAGGGACACCTCCAACTAGAACAGGTTGCTCAAGGCCTCATCCAACCTGGTCTTGAACACCTCCAGGGAGGTTGTGGAGCACAGAAGCACCCAATGTGATCAAAGATCACATTGGGTGCTTCTGTGCTCCACAACCTCCCTGGGCAACCTGTGCCAGTGTCTCATCACCCTCAACCTGTGCCAGTGTCTCATTACCCCTAACCTGTGCCAGTGTCTCATCACCATCAACCTGTGCCAGTGTCTCATCACCCTCAACCTGTGCCAGTGTCTCATCACCCCCAACCTGTGCCAGTGTCTCATCACCCCCAACCTGTGCCAGTGTCTCACCATCCTCACTGTAAAGAACTTCTCCCCAACATCCAGTTTCAATCTCCCCTCTATCAGTTTAAACCCTTTCCTCCTTGTCCTGTCAAGGTTTCTTGAATATCTCCAGGGCTGGGGACTCCACCACTTCTCTGGGCAGCCTGTGCCAATCTCTGACCACTCTTGCAGCAAATAAATCTTCCCTCCTCTTCAACCTAACCTTCCCCTGGCATTATTTCAGGCCAATTTCTTCTCCTTCTATCACCTGCAACTAGGGAGAAAAGTCCAACCCCCAGCTCACTGCAACCTCCTTTCAGGGAGCTGTAGAGAGCACTGAGGTCCCCCCTAAGCCTCTTCTTCTCCAGACTGAACAACCCCATGGGAGCCAGAATGGGTCAAAATCACTCCCTTGGTGGTGCTGAGCAGATGCAGCCCTACTGGAGAAAGCACAACAGGGACAACTTCTCCAGCAGGAAGGATTTTGTCAGCTCAGTGCCCCAAGCTACCTCCTCATGGGTACCACACCAGCAGGATTCACATGTCCCTCTTGGCACTGCATGAATTTCTTGGCACACATAGTTCCATCACCATGGATGAAAAAGAGGGGCAGAGGGTTCAGGGTTGCAGTTCAAAGGGACCTAGGAACCTCCCTGGTGAGCTCTCTCTGGATGATGTGGCTGGTGAACAGCAAACCAGCACCCATCATGGCCACAGATACACTTCAGGGAGAGCCAGGAGGCTGTTTCACCTCTCTTGAACCTACACAGGTTCAAAAGAAGGTGTGAGGCTGACCAAAAGGTGGGTTTAGACCACAGGCACTTGCTTAATCCTGGCCCTCCTCTGCCAGCCTCTGCTATGCTACACTCTCCAGGTGCCACATGCCAAGGAGGAGTGATGACAGCCAGAACTCAAGATGGAATGAACTAGACCTTGAGGTGCTTGGTGCTCTTCGAGGGAGGGAGGCTGTGGGTGCTAGCATGGAAAAGTCCTCTGCCAAACTATCTGCTCCATGGTGGCAGCTGCAGGGTGGTCCCCAGACAAGTGTTTGGGATTTTTTGGCAGCCCATCTGTTCTCCCCTGAACACAGCCAGGGCCAATTCCTGACCTGGCAGCAGTTTCTGCTGCAGCAGCAGCTCTGCTGGCTGCCCTGGCAGGAAGGCACACACTGAAGAGCACACAGAGACACAAGCAATGCCTGATCTTGCTGCCAACACAGAACCTAAACCCAGCCCAAACCTGGGCTGCACCCCCTGAGACCACAGCTAAGAGCCTGCAGGGTGATGGGAAGGAGAAGCAGCAGGTTGGACCAAGGCTTAGAGGCTGCTGAGCCTTTGCAAGGCCACCTTCTCCTCCTCCTCCTGGCACTGCCAGCCTTGCAGCAGCCCAAGGCATTCTGCCCTCTAGGAACAACTGTACCCATCACAGCCCCACTGCCCCGGTACCCACCTTAGCAGATGCCAAGTGGCTGCTACATGGCCTCATCTTTGTTGCTCTCCTCCTCTTCCAGATGCTCCAGGATCTCATTCAAAATCTCTGATTTCTTCCTCTTCTTTGGGAAGTCTGCCCATGGCCAGGTGGTAGCGAAGAGGACGCAGGAGAAGAAGAAAAGCAATGATTACAACCCAGGCCCACACACAACCACCTCCAGCTCATCACCTGCTACTTCCAGCACCCTTCAAAGCCCTCCTGGGTAGAGACCTTGACCTATCAGTACACAGCCTCACCAGCCAGGCACCATGGCTGAGGTGGTGCCTCCATACCTACCACCCATGCCTTGGCTGAAAGAAAGGCTCTGCAGGAAGCAAATGGCCCCAGCATCCAAGCAGGCTCACTGGTGATGCTGAACCTTCCCACTGACCACAATCCATCCATCCCTTGCTTAAGAGTGGTCTCAAGACCAACTTAGACACCAGTTTAGGTTCAAGAAGGTTCTCAGCAGGGCATAGCCCTACCAATACAGACTCATGGATTGGTTAGGGTTGGAAGAAACCTTAAAGATCATCCAGTTCCAACCTCCCTGCTATGGGCAGGGACACCTTCCACTAGCCCAGGTTGCTGAAGTTCTTGTCCACCCTGGCCTTGAACACCTCCAGGGAGAGGGCATCCACAGCTTCCCCACATCATAGAATCAGTCAGGAGCTTGAACATGTCCAGAGAAGGGCAGCAAGGCTGGAGAGGGGCCTGGAGCACAGCCCTGTGGGAAGAGGCTGAGGGAGCTGGGGGTGTGCAGCCTGCAGAAGAGGAGGCTCAGGGCAGAGCTCATTGCTGTCTGCAGCTCCCTGAAGGGAGGCTGTAGCCAGGTGGGGTTGGGCTCTGCTGCCAGGGAAGCAGCAACAGAACAAAGGGACACAGCCTCAAGTTGTGCCACAGGAGGTCTAGGCTGGATGTTAGGAGGAAGTTCCTGGCAGAGAGAGTGATTGGCATTGGAATGGGCTGCCCAGGGAGGTGGTGGAGTCATCGTCCCTGGAGGTGTTCAAGAATAGCCTGAATGGGGCAATTAGTGCCATGGTCTGGTTGACTGAATGGGGCTGGGTGCTAGGTTGGCACTTAGTGCCATGGTCTGGTTGATTGGATGGAGCTGGGTGCTAGGTTGGCACTTAGTGCCATGGTCTAGGTGATTGGATAGGACTGGGTGAGAGGTTGGCACTTAGTGCCATGGTCTAGGTGATTGGATAGGACTGGGTTCCAAGTTGGCCTGGATGATCTTGGAGGTCTCTTCCACCCTGCTTGACTCTCTGATTCTGTGACACACACTCCCAACTTGCTGTGCTCTGCAAACTCACTGATGGAGAAGTCAACCCCCCACCTCCAGATGATCAATAACAATATTATACAGGCCCAGCACTGAGCCCTGGGGCACAGCAGTGGTGACAGCTGCCAACTGCATGTGGCACCACCGCTCCATGGGGCTGGCCATGCAACCATCACATTTGGTCCCCACGCTGAGGGCAATGTCAGCACTGCTGGGCAAGAAGTGGCCTCTCAGTAGAGCAGTGCCACAGTCCCCTCTCCACCTCCCCCTCTCTTTAAACCCCTTTCTTTCTTTGCTCTCTCTCTCTCTCTCCCCAGCCAGCGGCTCTGGCTTGCGAGCAGCACATGGAGAACAGCTGTTTAAATCCTGCTTTCAGACATCAAAAGCCTCGCTGGGTTTCCTCAAACAAACAAACACAGCCCAGGACTAAAGGAAAAAGGTGTAAAATAAATAAATGGAACAAGCTGTGCATTTTCTTTTAGTATTACAGCTGCTGCGGGAGATAAACAACAAGTAAATGTCACAAAACATCAATACAGGAGAAATTAACCTGACAAAAGCTCACATTCTGCCTCCCCCCTTCTTTTCCTCCCACCTCCTCTACCTCCTCTCCCCTTCCCTCCCTCCCTCCCTCCTCCCCCCCCCCAAACAATTTTGTATTTCTGGAGTTCCCCATCTAATGATTTTAGTTTTCAATTAATTCCTTGACAGAGTGCCAGGAGCTGCCTCCCTCTCTCTCTCTCCTTCCCTCCCTCCCTGCCAGGGGATGGGGGCTGCTGCTGGCCCTCACCTCATCAAGCACAAAGAAGAAGACAGAAGATATTGAATCAACCAGGTTGGAAAAGACCTCCAAGATCATCCAGTCCAAGCTAGCACTCAGCTGGGGGTGTGCAGCCTGCAGAAGAGGAGGCTCAGGGCAGAGCTCATTGCTGTCTACAACTACCTGAAGGGAGGCTGTAGCCAGCTGGGGTTGGGCTCTGCTGCCAGGCAGCCAGGGACAGAACAAGGGGACACAGCCTCAAGTTATGCCAGGGGAGGTCTAGGCTGGATGTTAGGAGGAAGTTGTTGGCAGAGAGAGTGATTGGCATTGGAATGGGCTGCCCAGGGAGGTGGTGGAGTTGCTGTGCCTGGAGGTGTTGAAGCCAAGCCTGGATGAGGCACTTAGTGCCATGGTCTGGTTGATTGGCTAGGACTGGGTGACAGGCTGGCATTAGTGCCATGGTCTGGTTGATTGGCTAGGACTGGGTGACAGGCTGGCATTAGTGCCATGGTCTAGCTGATTTTAGAATCATAGAATCAAGCAGGTTGGAAGAGACCTCCAAGCTCATCCAGTCCAACCTAGCACCCAACCCTAGCCAATCAACCAGACCATGGCACTAAATGGCAACCCATCACTCAGCCCTAGCCAATCATCTCGACCATGGCACTAAATGCCTCATCCAGTCTTCAGAGGAGCTTTAGGAGCTGCAAGGTGCTAGCCCCCAAAGAGCCTCCAGCAGCTCTTGCCAGCTTGAAACCACAGAATTCTTGGGAAAAGACCTCTAAGATCATCAAGGTTTTTTTCCTTAAGGAGTCTGGGATAACCTGGAAACCCCTCAAACCATGGCTGGATGGGGCACTTAGTGCCATGGTCTAGTTGATTGGATAGGGCAGGGTGATAGGTTGGACTGGATGAGCTTGGAGGTCTTTTCCAACCTGGTTGACTCTATGATGAAGTGCAACCAGCAACCCAACCCCACCATGAGCATCAACCTATGTCCCAAAGTGCCATGGCCTTCCAGCCCCAAAGCAGAGCCATGCATATCCCTCACCCCAGCTAACCCCACCAAGAAACCTGCAGCTCCAAAACATGTTTGCTCTGAAACATTCCAGCTTGGGGGTGCTGCTGGATGAAAAGCTCAGCATAAGCCAGCAGTGTGCACTTGCAGCCCAGAAAACCAAGCAGAGCCTGGGCTGCAGCAGGAGAAGTGAGGTCAGCAGGGCCAGGGAGGTAATTCTTCCCCTCTGCTCCACTGCTGAGACTCCACCTGGAGTACTGCATCCAGTTCTGGAGCCCCTGGGACAAGAGGGATGTGGAGATGCTGGAGTGTGTCCAGAGAAGGGCCAGGAGGATGCTCAGAGGGCTGCAGCAGCTCTGCTGTGAGGACAGACTGAAAGAGTTTGGTCTAGTGGGAGGTGTCCCTGCCCATGGCAGGGGGGTTGGGATTAGGTGGTCCTTAAGGTCCCTTCCAACCCAAACCATTCTATGATTCTTGGGACCCCTCAACATCAGCATCCAGAACTGGATGCTGGTTCTGTGGGGCTGAGCACTTCTGCTCTTAGCTTGCAACTCGATGCTCCTTAAGATCCCTTCCAACCCAAACCATTCTATGATTCTTGGGACCCCTCAACATCAGCACCCAGAGCTCTGCCTTCACCTTGAGCCCCATAAGCAGCCTCATGCTCTGCTGCTGGCATCAGGCCCTGCCAGGGTGATGTGGCAGTGCAGGTTGTGTGGCTGGAAGGGTTTTGCTTGCCTGAGCTTAACCTGAGCCTGGATGCTGGTTCTGCGGGGCTGAGCACTTCTGGTCTTGGGTTGGAACTAGATGCTCAGATGAGATGAGAACTAGACAAGAACTAGATGATCTTTAAGGTCTCTCCCAACCCATTCTATGAACCTACAGAATCCTGCTCCAGTTCCACCTGCAGAAGCCCTGAGAGCTTAACAAGGAGAGACAAAAAGAAAACAGAAAGGAAGAGTTGGGGGGAAGCGAAAAACCCAAGACAGGAGGTTTGGGGAAGAGAATTGGTTCAAACTTCCTTTCTGCTGCTCCAAGCTGGTTAAGGTTTGGTCGTTAAGGATCCCATTTGCTTCCTTTAAACAATAGGGAAAGCCAGCAGGGGGTGGGCTGGCAGGGGGATTACCACGGGATTAGAACGTGGCAGGGTTGCGGATGCCACACTAATCCTGCAGGCTTTTCCTCCCGGGCTCCGGCATGTGTTTGCATTAGTTACAGATGCTCTCTGAAAGGGGGGGTGGGGGTGGGAGAAAAATCTACAGAAATAAAAAAAGAAGAGAGAAAAAAATAAAAAAAAGGGAATCTAAAAGCCTGGGAGGTTGAGAAAAAAGGGAATCTAAAAGCCTGGGAGGATGAGGGTAGTGAGGCTGTGATGCAGCCGAGGGGGGAAAAGAAGTTGTGCGAGGGGCTGCAGGCAAAGGATAGGTAGGGATGGGGATGGGGAAGGGCAGTAATGGATTCAGAGATTTTCAAATGCTTAGATTCTTAGATGGATTCTTAGAGGGGTAGATTCTCAGAGTGATGGATTCTTAGATGGAGAGATTCTTAGAGGGGTAGATTCTTAGAGTGATGGATGCTTAGATGGAGAGATTCTTAGAGTGATGGATGCTTAGATAGAGAGATTCTTAGAGGAGTAGACTCTTAGAGTGATGGATTCTTAGATGGAGAGATTCTTAGAGGGGTAGATTCTTAGATTGGTAGATTCTTAGAGGGGTGGATTCTTAGAGGGGTGGATGCTTAGAGGGGTGGATGCTTAGATGGAGAGATTCTTAGAGGGGTAGATTCTTAGATTGGTAGATTCTTAGAGGGGTGGATGCTTAGATGGAGAGATTTTTACAGGGGTAGATTCTTAGAGTGATGGATTCTTAGAGGGGTAGATTCTTACAGTGATGGATTCTTAGATGGAGAGATTCTTAGAGTGATGGATGCTTAGATGGAGAGATTCTTACAGGGGTAGATTCTTAGATTGAGTTGTAGATTCTTAGAGTGATGGATTCTTAGAGGGGTAGATTCTTAGAGTGATGGATGCTTAGATGGAGAGATTCTTAGGGGGGGTAGACTCTTAGAATCTTAAGAGTGGTAGAATCTTAGAGTGGTGGATTCTTAGAGGTCTAGCTGATTTTAGAATCATAGAATCAAGCAGGTTGAAAGAGACCTCCAAGCTTATCCAGTCCAACCTAGCACCCAGCCCTAACCAATCAACCAGACCATGGCACTAAATGCCAACCTAGCACCCAGCCCTAACCCATCAACCAGGCCATGGCACGAAATGCCTCATCCAGGCTATGCTTGAACACCTCCAGGAATGGTGACTCCAGCACCTCCCTGGTGGCTAGAGCTGGGTGCTAGGTTGGCCTGGATGATCTTGGAGGTCTCTTCCAAGCTGGTTGATTCTATGAGGTCCTGCAAACCCTCTGCCAGTAACCAGGAGCGAGCCAGGTTGAGGGGCTGCCGCTTCACACCTACCTGCAGCCCTCTGCTGAGTGTGAGCCGCAAACACTCTAAACCACAAACCCAGACCCCTCCTCCTCCATCCCCTTCTCTCCACCTCATCCTTCCTACCAACCAACTCCCCTCACACAGACACACACACACACACACACAACTGATTCCTTCCCCGCGTCTGGCGGCAGAAATTCCCCATCTGTCAATTTAATTCTTTGATCGATGGGAAAGAGCAGGGAGGAAGAAGGAAAAAAAAGCAGCCCAGCACAGCTGGCTTCCCAAGTTATTCCTGGCAGGAGAGCTGCAGCCCCGCTGGTGGTGGTGTTTGTGAAGCACAGAGAACACAAGTCAATAGCAATTTAGCTGGATTGGGAGCAGGCACCTTCCCAGCACGGCCCCCGGGAGCTCCCGGCGGAGCAGGAGCGCAGCCTGCGCCGAGGGCATTGCTGCCTCCCTCCCCAAATCTGCCCCCACTCCTCCCCCAGCCAGGCTGCTTGGCGTGGAGTCCCACCAGAAAGCATGTAGTGAGGGAGGGAAAGCAGTGAGGGAGCTGTCACTGAGGTTTTGTGAGCTGCAGGTATGTGATTGTGGGGCTGGAGGAGATAAGAGACTCATAGAATGGTTTAGGTTGGAAGGGACCTCAAAGATCATCCAATTCTAACGCCCCTGCATAGGTAGGGACAGCTCCCACTGGAACAGGTTGCTCAAGGCCTCATCTAAACTGGTGCTGAACACCTCCAGGGAGGTTGTGGAGCACAGAATCACCGAATGTGATCTTAGAGTGAGCAAGGAGAGAGACAGAAAGGAGATCCTGAGATGGGGAGCATCACACCTGCTGTCTTCTCCAGCAGGGGAGAGACTCAGATTGCTGTGACCAAGCCTGATGTGTCCCCAGCTGCAGTGCTGGCTTCTGGGCGTGCACATCCATGCCTGTTCTCCAGGCTGTTACACACACCTGGGGCACTGCTGTGCCCCCTTTGCCCTCCCGTTTGGAGATCAGCCTGTGTCTGTTAGCACATCCACACCTCTCTGGTCATTCCCCCAGTCCTTTTCACCACCAAACTGCAGCTTCTCCAGCCCATAATCACCAGCTCTGCACACACTACTTCACAACCATGAGGTTGGGTCCCATTGGAGTCAGGCTCACTGCTCTCCCATCACTGAGGATTGTGATGTTCAGCCCCAGAAGTTCTTGTGATGCCTACCCCAGGGCAATGGGTTTGTGCATGATGGAGAGGAGAGGCTGGGAGGAGATGGAGGAGGAAGAGCATTGATCTCCAGCTCATCCCTGCAGCCCAGGGGAGCCCTTCCTACATAAATATTTGCCAAGCAATGCAGTTGTGCCTGTCGATGGCTGTCAATAGCAGCCTGCAGTGCTGTTATCTGCCCAGCTGTCATTCTTGGGGACCTCAGTCAAACAGCCACGTCTCAACCCATGGCCAAATGCTTTGTCCTTTCTCAGCTGTGTCCACAGAGCCTGCCCCCCAGCTCAGGAGCACCCTGAGGTGCAGGTGAAAGGAGCAGAAGCATTGCAGCTGGCATGGAGGTGCCTCAGCAGTGCCAGCACATGGAGAGTTAACCAACTTGTTTGCTGAGCTGTCAGACAAAGCCACGGCCTGGATGCCTCCTTCATGCCCATGCCTGCACCCAACACCTACCTGTCAGCTCAGACAGAGCCACGGCCTGGATGCCTCCTCCATGCCCATGCCTGCAGCCAGCACCTACCTGTCAGCTCAGACAAAGCCATGGCCTGGATGCCTCCTCCATGCCCTGGATGCCTCCTCCATGCCCATGCCTGCAGCCAGCACCTACCTGCCAGCTCAGACAAAGCCATGGCCTGAATGCCTCCCTCATGCCCATGACTGCATCCAGCACCTACCTGCCAGCTCAGACAGAGCCATGGCCTGGATGCCTCCCTCATGGCCATGCCTGCATCCAGCATCTACCTGCCAGCTCAGAGCCATGGCCTGGATGCCTCCTCCATGCCCATGCCTGCATCCAGCATCTACCTGCCAGCTCAGACAAAACCTCAGCCTGGATGCCTCCTCCATGCCCCTGCCTGCATCCAGCATCTACCTGCCAGCTCAGACAAAACCTCAGCCTGGATGCCTCCTCCATGCCCATGCCTGCATCCAGCATCTGCCTGCCAGCTCAGACAAAACCTCAGCCTGGATGCCTCCTACTTCCTTCCCATGCCAGCATCCAGCACCTGCCTGCCAGCTCAGACAAAGCCGCGGCCTGGATGCCTCCTGCTTCCCCCAATCCGTGCCTGCATCCAGCATCTACCTGCCAGCTCCAGTAAGCCAGGGAAAGGGCTGGCATGGTCTGGCAGCATGTGCCAGCTGGGATGGTGCCAGCTGTATGGACAGGCCAGAAGGATGATGCTATGTTACCGTGGAAATGATCTGCTGTTTTCCTTCTCAGGGCCTCCACTGTCTCCTCTGTGTCTGCCCACTCCAGGACCAGCCTGCGGCCGTACAGATGTGTGCTGTGGCACAGGGCATTGAAGGCTTTCTGCACAACTCAGAGAGAAGGAGAGAGGGGGAAAAAAAACACACACAATAAGGGAGAAAATCAAACCAGGCTGATGTGAGGTAAAGCAAAGATGTCCTTCCCTCTGCCCCGGATCTAAAAGGCCACCAGAGGACATCCTGCTTTGAGCGCTCGGCCCTGATGGGGCAGGATTCATCTCCATCAGTGGCTTTGACTTGCTCATTTATCTTCAAGGCTCTCACAGCAGAGCAAATCCCTGAAATCCAGCGTGGTGAGCAGCTCAAGGTTGGCTGCATCACCCTGGGATCACACCTGCAGCCTGGAAAGGATGTGGAGATTTGGGGCAGCATTTAAGTGGGTTAACTACAAAGAGGGATCTCGATGGGCAGTGCAGCAGGGAGCTTGTCCTGCCCAGGCTGAACAGCCCCAAGCCTTGTCCCCACAGCAGAGATGCTTCAGCCCCCTGACCATCTTCCTGGCTTACTCTGGATCCCCTCCAGCAGGTCCACATCTCTCTTGTGTTGAAGTGTCCCAGAACCAGACACAGGCACTGCAGGTGAGGCCTGAACAGAGCAGAGGGGCAGGATCCCCTCTCTCCCTATGCTGCTTTTGATGCAGCCCAGGCTGCCATTGGCCTTCTGGGCTGCAAGTGCCCATTGCTGGCTCCTGCCCAGCTTCATAGAATCACAGAATCAGTCAGGGTTGGAAGAAGCCACAAGGATCCCCTAGTTCCAACCCTCCTACCATGGGCAGGGACACCCTACCCTAGATCAGGCTGGCCAGAGCTTCTCATCCACCAAGTCCTTTTCTGCAGGGCTGATCTCAACCTCACCATCCCCCAGCCTGGACTGCTATTGAGGATTGCCCTGGCCTAGGTACAGGACCTTGCATTTCACCTTCTTGAACCTCAGGAGGCTCTTCTGAGCCTACTTCTCTAGCCTGTCTAAATCCATCTGGATGGCACATTCTGGGTGGGGGCACATATCCCTGTGAAGGGCTGCAAGCCTGCTTGGTGCATTTTGCAGCTCCAGCTGTTCTGCTTTGCTGCTGCTGTTGTTTTAAAGGTCTATTTTCACTTGGAATGGTATCCAATTAGCAGAGCAATGTGTTGGCTTAAACAACCACTCGGGGAGGGGAGTGGGGGGTGAGGGGGTGGTGGTGGTGGCAGGAGGGACTTGGGATGGTTGTTTACATTGGCACAAAAAGCTGTTTCCAAAGCCTGGTAAACAACTGCTGCTCTAATCCTTGGGTCTCATTTGTTAATTTATACTATTTTGATTTCTCACTTCCCACAGCACAAGGAAGGGGAAGGTTGGAAGTGAGCAAAGCAGCCCCAGGAGCTTCGCTGCGCCACGCCGCAGGTCTCGATGCGTTTGCTGGCGTGGTGCAACGTGTGGGGCTTGCTGGGCTCTCATCCCCTGAGCCACCTGCACTGCCACATCCTCCTGGTTGCAAGGATTGCTTCCACACCTCAGAGAATCATAGAATGGTTTAGGTTGGAAGGGACATCAAAGCTCAGCCAGTTTCAACCCCCTGCCATAGGCAGGGACACCTCACACTAGAACAGGTCGCTCAAGGTCTCATCCAACCTGGCCTTGAACACCTCCAGGGAGGGAGCAACCACAACCTCCCAACCAGTGTCTCACCACCCTCACTGCAAAGAATCCTTTTCCAACATCTAGGTATGTGCAGCCACACTCAGCCTGGGCTGAGGCACCCTCTGGTTTTGTGGTCACGAAGCAATATGCTACCATCAAGTTGTGTCGCACAGAACAAAACCTGATGGGAGAGACAACTGCCAGCAGCCAGGTGATATCAACTCTTCCCAGCCACGGTGCTGCACCCTTCCCAGCCAAACAGGCTCCCAAAAGGAGCAGGATCACCCAGGGCAGGTCACACAGTAGGTTTCCAAAGTCTCCAGAGATGGAGATTCCACAACCTCTCTGGGCAACCTGATCCAAGGCTACAGCACCCTGACAGCAAAGAAGTTTCTTCTGCTGTCCAGGTGTCCTGGGTTCCAGTTTGTGCCCACTGCCCCTTGTCCTGTGACTGAAAAGAGCCTGGGCCTTCCTTCTTGACACCCAACTCTCAGATATTTATAACCATTCATAAGATGCCCTCTCAGTCTTCTCTTCTCCAGGCTACGCAGCCCCAGGTCTCTCAGTCTTTCTCATACAGACACTGCAGCCCCTTCACCATCCTTGCATCCTCTGATGGCCACTCTCTACTACATCCCTGTCTGCCTTGAGCTGGGGAGCCCAGAAGTGGACACAATACTCCAGATGTGGCTTCATCAGGGCAGAGCAGAGAGGGAAAACCTCCCTTGACCTGCTGGCCACACTCTCCTTCATTCATGGTGGCCAAGAGACCCAATGGCATCCTGGGCTGGCTCAGGAGCAGTGTGGGCAGCAGGACAAGGGAGGTTCTTGTGCCCCTGTATTCAACACTGTTCAGGCCACACCTTGAGTGCTGTGACCAGTTCTGGGCTCCTCAATTCAAGAGAGATGTTGAGGTGCTGGAAGGTGTCTAGAGAAGAGCAGCAAGGCTGGGGAGGGGCCTGGAGCACAGCCCTGTGAGGAGAGGCTGAGGGAGCTGGGGGTGTGCAGCCTGCAGAAGAGGAGGCTCAGGGCAGAGCTCATTGCTGTCTGCAGCTACCTGAAGGGAGGCTGTAGCCAGGTGGGGTTGGGCTCTTCTGCCAGGCAGCCAGCAACAGAACAAGGGGACACAGCCTCAAGCTGTGCCAGGGCAGGTCTAGGCTGGATGTTAGGAGGAAGTTGTTGGCAGAGAGAGTGATTGGCATTGGAATGGGCTGCCCAGGGAGGTGGTGGAGTTGCTGTGCCTGGAGGTGTTGAAGCAAAGCCTGGCTGGGGCACTTAGTGCCATGGTCTGGTTGATTGGGCAGGGCTGGGTGCTAGGTTGGGCTGAATGAGCTTGGAGCTCTCTTTCATCCTGGTTGATTCTATCATTCATGCCAGGATAACACTGACCTTCTTGGCCACAAAGGCACTCTGATGGCCCATGGCTAACTTACTGCCCGCCAGGACTCCAAGGTCCTTCTCCATGGCATGATTTTTAGAGTCTGGTCTGAGCTCAGCATGGTGGCTCAGTGCAGCAGGACCTCAGGTGGTGGATGGAGAGGTGAAGAGAGCAGGAAAAAGCAGAGAGAGGAGGGAGAGAGGCTGCAACAGCAGCTTAAAGATGTTTGTGGGGAATTTCAGAACAAAGAGGTGACTGAAAGACTCACATCCAGGCTGCAGGGACAGGACAGACACTGCTTGGGAGCAGAACCTGCTGCTCCAGGGCACTTTGAAGGCAGAGATCAAGAGGCTGGACCACTGAGTTGGTCACCCCCCGTGGGTGCTACAGCTCCATCCCTAAATGCTGGATTAATTTGGAGGACAGTGCTACTCTGCCTGCAGACTCCCCCTTGCCCTATTAAATCCTCAAGCCTAAGAGCCTCCAGGCTGAAGCCATTAGAGGGACAAAGGGTCAACAACATTAGGAGACTGATAAATTTCCCTTCCTGGCAAAAACCAGTCCCAGCTGAGGGTGCTCCCTGCAATGCCAGCTGCACACAAGGATTTGTTTCCCTTCTGTGTGCATTTCCAAAGGCTTGGCTGTCTCTTTCCCAGATGGGTAATTTCTACTTGGGAGACCAGATGTAGTTTTATATCACCAAGGAGGACAAAAAAACACCACAAGAAAGAAAAGGGCAAAACCAAAGAGAAGTAGAAACTGCTCAAGAGTTAAAAGCTGAAGAATGGAAACAAACCCACACCAATCCCACAATGGTTAATGCTTCATTTGCTGCTGCCAGCAGATCAGAGCTCCCCTGCAGAGAATCAACCAGGCTGGAAGGGACCTCCAAGATCATCCAGGCCAACCTAGCACCCAGCCCTGTCCAATCAACCAGACCATGGCACTAAGTGCCTCATCCAGGCTTTGCTTCAACACCTCCAGGGATGCTGACTCCCTTCTCATCTTTCCCATTCCATGCACTGCCTGTTAGTGGTCAGCTGGCACTGGAGATCATAGAATCAGTCAGGTTTGGAAGGCACCACAAGGAGCAGCCAGTTCCAACCCCCCTGCCATGGCCAGGGACACCCTACCCTAGAGCAGGCTGCACACAGCCTCAGCCAGCCTGGCCTTAAACACCTCCAGCAATGGGGCCTCAACCACCTCCCTGGGCAACCCATTCCAGCCTCTCACCACTCTCATGTTCAACAACTTCCTCCTCACCTCCACTCTGACTCTCCTCACCTCCAGCTTTGCTCCATTCCCCCCAGTCCTGTCACTCCCTGACAGCCTAAAAAGTCCCTCCTCAGCATTTTTGTAGCCCACTTCAGATCCTGGAAGGCCACAAGAAGGTCACCTGGGAGCCTTCTCTTCTCCAGCCTGCACAGCCCCAACTCTTTCAGTCTGTGCTCACAGCAGAGCTGCTGCAGCCCTCTCAGCATCCTCCTGGCTCCTCTCTGGACACACTCCAGCATCTCCACATCCCCCTTGTAATGGGGGCTCCAGAACTGGATGCAGTACTCCAGGTGGGTCTCAGCAGAGCTGAGTGGAAGGGGAGAATGCAAACCCAAAGGGTCACTCAGCAGCACTCCAGCCCTCTTTGTGACTGTCACTTTGTGTGTCCCCCTCTCAGTTGCTGCCTAGGACAGGAGTGCCTCCCTCTTTCCTGGTTTTGCACCTCTGCCTGCTGGGAGCTGCTAAATGCTCCTGACAAAGAAGAGTGAGGGCTGCTAATTCCTTCTGATGGTGGTGTAAGGCTCCCCATCCAGCTCCATCCATCACTCTG
>WAAF01001162.1:34389-50822 GCA_013400475.1 Tricholaema leucomelas | reverse complement strand
TGGCATTGGAATGGGCTGCCCAGGGAGGTGGTGGAGTCGCCATGCCTGGAGGTGTTCAAGCAAAGCCTGGCTGGGGCACTTAGAGCCATGGTCTGGTTGACTGGCCAGGGCTGGGTGAGAGGTTGGCACTTAGTGCCATGGTCTGGTTGATTGGATAGGGCTGGGTGCTAGGTTGGCACTTAGAGCCATGGTCTGGTTGACTGGATAGGGCTGGGTGCTAGGTTGGCACTTAGTGCCATGGTCTGGTTGACTGGATAGGGCTGGGTGCTAGGTTGGCACTTAGTGCCATGGTCTGGTTGACTGGACAGGGCTGGGTGAGAGGTTGGCACTTAGTGCCATGGTCTGGTTGATTGGCCAGGGCTGGGTGAGAGGCTGGCACTTAGTGCCATGGTCTGGTTGACTGGATAGGGCTGGGTGAGAGGTTGGCACTTAGTGCCATGGTCTGGTTGGTTGGGCAGGGCTGGCTGATAGGTTGGACTGGATGGGCTTGGAGGTCTCTTCCAACCTGGTTGATTCTATGATTCTCAATCTCCCTTTGTGTGACTTGAGGCCTTCTCCTCTTTTCCTACCCCAGTACAGACCTACCCCCACCTCCCTCCAACCTCCTTTCAGGAAGCTGCAGACAGCAATCAGGTCTCCCCTCAGCCTCCTTTTCCCCAACCAACCCTCCCCGCACCGACTACGCAACCCCCCAGCTCCCACCTTCTCTCTTCATCCCAGCTCCTGCTTGCCATTCTCCTTCCCCTGGCAGCCATTTATCCAACAGCCATGCACAAACTGCAGGCCATAAATATTTAATGTGGGCCAGGGGCTGAAGAGATTCCTGCTTTGATTGGAAAATCTCCAACGAGTCCTAGGCGTGGGAGAAGGAGCCTGGGATGCGGCGGTGCCAAAGAGCACCTGGGAATAAGCACAGTAAAGGCCACAAATGCTCTTCTGAAATGATATAAGCTAAATCCTGGGAGTTAACCTGCTGCACTGCCAGCATGACCAGGCATTCATCTACCCAATTTCCTTCAGCAACGTGGTGTGTAAATGTACCATTATGAAGCCTCAAAATGAATCTGCACGTCTCCCACCTCGCTGCTTTCCCTCCCTCCCTCTCTCTCTCTCCCTTCCCTCCTGCTCCCTTCGAGCCTGCTCTACACAAACAAACAAACAAACCAAGTCAGGCAGCAGTCTCAGATAAAGGGATGCTGGGTTCCAGGAGCCCTGTGTGGTTTCCAGCTGCAGGGAGTTCTTCCTGCGAGGGATGGAGGTGATGGGGAGTTGTGTGAGGAGTTCTTTTTGCTTGCAGCATCACTCCAGGATTTCAAAGGCCCCAGATGGGTTAAGGGAAAGGGAAGGAGAGAGCTCCAAGCAACCCAGGGAGCAGCCTCAGTCATAAGGATATTTGAGCTGAGGCTGGCAGGATCTGGGGATGGGTTAAGAGAAAGGGAAGGAGAGCTCCAAGCAACCCAGGGAGCAGCCTCAGCTATAAGGATATTTGGCTCCAAGAGCCCTGTGTGTTTTCCAGCAGCAGGAAGGTCCCCCTGCAAGGGATGTAGCAGCTGTAGTGGGTTCCTCTCGCTTACAGCATCACTGCAGGATCTCAATTGCCCCAACTGGGTCTAGGAAGGGCACCCAGGGGAAGCTGAGGCACAGCCCTCAATGTGGGGGAAGCAAAGCAGTGAGGGGAAGGAAGGAAGGAAGCAAAGCAAGAGGGGGAGAAGGAAGCAAAGCAAGAGGGGGAGAAGGAAGCAAAGCAAGAGGGGGAGAAGGAAGCAAAGCAAGAGGGGGAGAAGGAAGCAAAGCAAGAGGGGGAGAAGGAAGCAAAGCAAGAGGGGGAGAAGGAAGCAAAGCAAGAGGGGGAGAAGGAAGCAAAGCAAGAGGGGGAGAAGGAAGCAAAGCAAGAGGGGGAGAAGGAAGCAAAGCAAGAGGGGGAGAAGGAAGCAAAGCAAGAGGGGGAGAAGGAAGCAAAGCAAGAGGGGGAGAAGGAAGCAAAGCAAGAGGGGGAGAAGGAAGCAAAGCAAGAGGGGGAGAAGGAAGCAAAGCAAGAAGGGGAGAAGGAAGCAAAGTAAGAGGGGGAAGGAAGCAAAGCAAGAAGGGGAGAAGGAAGCAAAGTAAGAGGGGGAAGGAAGCAAAGTAAGGGAGGGGGGGAGGAAGCAAAGCAAAGAGGGGAGAGGAAGCAAAGCAAAGAGGGGAGAGGAAGCAAATGAGGGGGTGGTGGAAGCAAAGTAAGGGGGGAAGGAAGGCTGAGGGACACAGCAGCCAGGACTGACCCCAGCAGCAGAGCCAGGGCTGACCCCAGTGGGGGTGGGGAGGAAAACACCTTCCCCCCCACTGCGGCGCTAATTAGAAACCACAACACAGCAATTACCATCCCGGGAGCTGCGAATGAAGTGGAGAGCTGGGGCCTTTAATGTTCTCCTCCTCAGCGCCAGGCACAGGCTCACACCTCTCCTTTCCAATTATTTCCTCCGGATTTGCGGGGAGAGAGGCAGAGGGAACCCAATTACCCCCCGCGGTGCCAGCCTCTCCCCGTACCCAGGGAGCCAGGTGCTGCTGCTCTGCCGGCTCCGAGGCTGTCTGCAGCAATCACAGCATCCCAGCTCGGAAAGGACCTCAAGCATCATCTGGACCAAAGCAGAGCCTGCAGCCATAGGAGCAGGGATGGTGGATGGAGAAGAGATGCAGCTCATTGTCTGGGCAAAACCAGAGCAGAAGGATTGGGGAGTGGAGAAAGCAGCTTTTATCCAGGCTGCTAAGCTACAGCTGGTCCCTAGTGTTGATGCCACCAAAGTGGCTTTAAAGCAGGTCTTGTGAGGAGCAACTGAGGGGAATTGGAGTGGTTAAGTCAGGAGGAGAGGAGGCTGAGGGGAAACGTCACTGCTCTCTACAACTCTGGAACCAGGTGGGGGTTGACCTCTCTGGAATCAAGTGATAGAAGAAGGAGAAGAAATGGCCTGAAATTGTGCCAGGGGAGGGTTAGGTTGGAGATGAGCAAGAGTGGTCAAGGATCAGAAGAGGCTGCCCAGAGAGGTGGTGGAGTCCCCATGCCTGGAGGTGTTCAAGGAACAGGCTGCCCAGGGAGGTGGTGGAGTCCTCATCCCTGGAGGTGTTCCAGAAAGGTGTGGCCATGGCACTTGGGGACATGGTTTAATGGCCATGGTGGTGTTAGACCAGTGGTTGGACTGGATGGTCTTAGAGGGCTTTTCCAGCCCTTGGGGATAAGAAGGCAGTGGGAGGAGAGCAGGAGAAGCTGATGCAGGACATGCAAGCACCTTCTAGCGCCCAGGCGAAGCCAAGTGAGCAGTGTGGTGTCTCCTGAGCTGGAGTGTGCCCTGTTTAATAGCAATATAATGTCCTGTAATTAGCAGGCAAAGGACTTGCCTCCCAGCTGGCCTGTGCCAGAAGGATATAATTACAATCCCAAGGAGTCACAGTCCTCTGACCTGCAGCCAGCTTGATCTGTCTCTTACAGCACAGAAGAGAAATCTACTTCTCTTCCCTCTGTTCAACCAGGGAAGCTAGGGGATGGCTGCAGCATCACTGCAAGAGCTGCCAAAGCACTGGGAGAGTGGCTGATGTCCAGCTGTGAGATGTAGAAGTGCTGGATGCCTCATGAGTGGTAGGGAGGGGATGTCCCTTCTGGCATCCTTGGTCTTTCTGCTGAGCTTGGATGGGTGAATCACTGAGGGAAAGGCTGTGGCTGCCTTTATTCCGCAGCCACATGGATCAGTGCTCAGCCAGGGCCACTCCAGGCTTTTTTACTGGTTTCCTCAGTAAATCTGGATCAGCACAAAACAAAGGTTCTCATGTGGAGGAAACACTTCAGTTGCAGCATTTGTTGGAGGCTGTCATCTCTTCCATCCAGCAGCCTGGAAACCCTGCCAAGGCTGGGAGA
Source organism: Tricholaema leucomelas (assembly GCA_013400475.1). Taxonomy (NCBI): domain Eukaryota; kingdom Metazoa; phylum Chordata; class Aves; order Piciformes; family Lybiidae; genus Tricholaema lacrymosa; species Tricholaema leucomelas. Next base: position 46,936 of record WAAF01001162.1, on the reverse strand, counting down.
GCCAGCACTGGCGGGAGGATGGATTTGGCCAGCCTGGCGGGCAGCCTGTCTGCAGGGAGACCCTCCAGAGCCACATCCTCCAGACTCACCTGCAGCCCTCCAGACCCACCTGCAGCCCTCCAGACCCTGAAGCTCATGTAGGATTTCAGAGGACACCTGTTTGGACACCATTTTTCATAAGCCACCTCCCTAACCCAGTAACTCTTAGCTCTTTAACTCCTGCAGCAGCAGCACAGCAGCAAGTCTTTGGATTCCCTCCACTTCAAGTCGTTTCTAACCAGGTGCTGCCCCCAGCTCTGTCTTCCTTGCTTTGGTGCACTTTGGTTCCTTTAAAGAGGGTTCAGGGAATTCATAGAATCATGCAGATTGGAAGAGACCTCTAAGATCATCCAGTCCCAATCTAGCACCCAGCCCTGCCCAATCAACCAGACCATGGCACTAAGTGCCCCAGCCAGGCTTGGCTTCAACACCTCCAGGCACAGCAACTCCAGCACCTCCCTGGGCAGCCCATTCCAATGCCAATCACTCTCTCTGACAACAACTTCATCCTAACATCCAGCCTAGACCTCCCCTGGCACAACTTATTACTGTGTCCCCTTGTTCTGTCCCTGGTTGCCTGGCAGAAGAGCCCAACCCCAGCTGGCTACATCCTCCCTTCAGGGAGCTGCAGACAGCAATGAGCTCTGCCCTGAGCCTCCTCTTCTGCAGGCTGCACACCCCCAGCTCCCTCAGCCTCTCCTCACAGGGCTGTATTCCAGGCCCCTCCCCAGCCTTGCTGTCCTTCTCTGGACACCTTCCAGCACCTCAACATCTCTCTTGAACTGAGGAGCCCAGAACTGGGCACAGCACTCAAGGTGTGGCCTGAGCAGTGCTGAGTACAGGGACAGAAGAACCTCCCTGCTCCTGCTGGCCACACTGCTCCTGATCTCAGCATCCTGACTGCATCTGAGCCACCCAAAGGGAAGCACTTCACTCGAGCTTCCCCATCCTGCAGGCATTTGATCTTCCCTATGTGTTTCTCTGTTCTCCTGAGGAAAATAATTAATCTAGTTATATATATATATATATATAATTTTTTTGTTCCTGAAGTCATCCTGCAGCTTTTCAGGGCCAAGACTTAAATAAGGAGCCTCTTTTAAAGCAGAGCTGTGTTAAAATAGCTGCCTGCCTATAAATATCTCATTGCTTCTACATTTATTCTCCTCCAGCTCCAAGCAGAAGACTGGATGAGGCACTTAGTGCCATGGTCTGGTTGATTGGCTAGGGCTGGGTGCTAGGTTGGACTGGCTGAGCTTGGAGGTCTCTTCCAACTCATTAATTCTATGATACAGTTGAACCTGAGATATCTGTTTGTATTTTTTGCCTGTCCACACAGCCAGGATCTTACCAGCAAAAGCTGCTTCTTCCTCCACAGGATGGCCCAAGGTAACCTTTTGGAGCCCCCAGCAGCCATGGTTCCATCTCCTGTCTGTGTTCACTGCTCTGCTAGCTGCCCAAATTTCCTCTTGTCTTTGAAATGAGCTGACTCACGAGGAGCCTGGAGGAGCAGAGATTTCTACCAGGCCCTCCTGCACGGTCTATTTTTAGCCTCACTTATTTCTGAACCAGAGCTGCACTCTGATCAGGATTTTCAAAAGAGCCCAGGAGAGGGGGGGAGAGAGAGAGAGAGAGATAAATCCCCCAATCTCAGCACTGTTGGGAGCTGCAGGTTCCTTTGAAATCCTGACCTGCTGCTGATTACTGTGGTGACTTGGTGGCTCCTAAGCTCTGGTCCTGCAAGGTGCTGAGCGCAGACAGAATTGGGGCTTACGAGCACAAGCCCCTGCTGAAGGCTTTGCAAGAGTTGGAGCCTCTCATTGAAGTCATGCAAGGCTTGAGATTTCCTGAGGTTTGGGACAGAAAGGTCATGGCTAAGGACAGTTGAGTGACAGCCACCAAGGCAGGGGCTGTCAGAAGCTGTCGTTTGGTCTCGGTGTGGCGTTTGGAGGTAAGGGTGAGGAGGGCTTGGGGAACCACACACTCAGGATGGTAGGGGTGGGAAGGGACCTCCAAAAGATCATGGAGTCCAAATCCTCCTGCCCAGAGTAGGGTCACCTAGAGGAGGTGATCTTCAGCCTGGAGAAGAGAAGGCTTGGAGGAAATCTTGGAGTGGCCTTGCAGTATCTGAAGAAGGCTACAGGAGGGCTGGGGACTATTTCCTGTGTGCACTTCTGGAGCCCCCAGCACAAGAAGGACATGGAACTGTTGGAGCCAGTCCAGAGGAGGCCACCAAGATGCTCAGAGGGCTGCAGCAGCTCTGCTATGAGCACAGGCTGAGAGAGTTGGGGCTCTGCAGCCTGGAGAAGGCTTGGAGGAGACCTTGGAGTGGCCTTCCAGTGTCTGAAGGGGGCTAGAGGAGGGCTGGGGAGGGACTATTGACAAGGTCTTGTAATGACAGGAGGAGAAGAGAATGGGTTTGAAGTGGCAGAGGGGAGATTGAAACTGGATGTTAGGAAGAAGTTCTTTACAGTGAGGGTGGTGAGACACTGGCACAGGTTGAGAGTGGTGAGCCACAGGCAGAGGTTGAGGGTGGGGAGACACAGGCACAGGTTGAGAATGGGGAGACACTGGCAGAGGTTGAGGGTGGTGAGACACTGGCAGAGGTTGAGGGTGGTGAGACACTGGCACAGGTTGAGAATGGGGAGACACTGGCAGAGGTTGCCCAGGGAGGTTGTGGAGCACAGAATCACAGAATGTGCCCAGCGAGGTGGTGGAGTCTCCGTCCCTGGAGGTGTTCAAGCAAAGCCTGGACGGGGCACTGAGTGCCATGGTCTGGTTGATCAGATAGGGCTGAGTGCTAGGTTGGCCTGGATGAGCTTGGAGGTCTCTTCCAACCTGCTTGATTCTATGAATTCCCTGAACCCTCTTTAAAGGAACCAAAGTGCACCAAAGTAGGGAAGGCAGAGCTGGGGGCAGCACCTGCTTAGAAAATGACTTGAAGCGGAGCGATACTGAAATCTGAAGCCTTGCTGCTGTGCTGCTGCTGGAGGAGTTAAAGAACTAAGAATTACTGGGGAGGTGGCAGAGGGTTTGACTTCTTTTTTTTCCCCTTCCTCTTCCCTTTTTTTCCCCCCTCCTTGGCTGCTGGGCTTCCAGAATTGCTTCCTCTCTGTTTAGCATGCAGCCTAATTGCGTAATTACACGATAGACTGGAGGAGAATTTAGTGCCTGTAATACCAGTTATAAAGAAGAGCCCTAATTATGTAGATCTTCTCAGGTAAATAATACATCAGGGGCATGGAGTGGCCTAATTACTGTTCTGAAAAACCTGCCTAATGACTAATTTAGTTGGAATTTCAGAAAGCTTTTGATAAGGCTCCCCCCTTCGTAAGCAACTGTTAAGGAAGAAAGAAAATCAATCCAGAAAGGGGTTCAAATGGTTTTGCTGCGTTTTGAAACAAGCAGTTTAAGGTAGAGGAAACAGCCCCTGGGCTTGCCTCTCAAAAAGAAGAGAGGTCCCACAGCTGTTGGTTGGTTTGGGGACAAAGCTGGCGAGTTGCTGCCGTTGCCTCGGTAGGAGCTCCGAAGGAGGCTGCTGCTGGGGGAGCTGAGCATGGAAAGTGCTACCAAGGTGGCTTTAAATCAGGTCTAGAGAGGAGCAGTTGGGGGGGAATTGGGGTTGTTAAGGCAGGAGGAGAGGAAGCTGAGGGGAAACCTCTCTGCAGCTCTTTGAAAGGAGGCTGGAACCAGGTGGGGTTTGGCCTCTTCTCTCTGGTATCAGGTGATAGAAGGAGAAGAAATGACCTGAAATTGTGCCAGGGAAGGGTTAGGATGGAGAGGAGGAAAAACTTCTTTGCTGCAAGAGCGGTCAAGGATTAGAACAGGCTGCCCAGGGAGGTGGTGGAGCCCCCATCCCTGGAGGTGTTCAAGGCACAGGCTGGCCAGGGAGGTGGTGGAGTCCCCATGCCTGGAGGTGTTCAAGGAGCAGGCTGCCCAGGGAGGTGGTGGAGTCCCCATCCCTGGAGGTGTACAAGGAACAGGCTGCCCAGGGAGGTGGTGGAGTCCCCATCCCTGGAGGTGTTCAAGAAGCCTGTGGCTATGGCACTTGGGGCCATGGTTTAGTGGCCATGGTGGTGTTGGGCTGCTGGTCAGACTGGATGGATGGTCTTAGAGGGCTTTTCCAATGGGACTTAGCCTGCAAGACTCCTGCCAATGTTAATTCACAGATGCTTGGAAGAAGCACTTCTGTAGAATCACACAATCTCAGAAGTGTTTTGGTTGGAAGAGACCTCTAGGAGCCTAACCTGGAGGTGTCCTCCCCTAAGAGCTCAACACAGAGGTCTACTCCCCTAAGAGCCCAGCCTGGAGGTCCTCTCCCCTAAGAGCCCAGCCTGGAGCTCCTCTCCCCTAAGAGCCCAGCCTGGAGCTCCTCTCCCCTAAGAGCCCAGCCTGGAGCTTCTCTCCCCTAAGAGCCCAACCTGGAGCCCCTCTCCCCTAAGAGCCCAGCCTGGAGATGTCCTCCTTTAATAGCCCAACCTGGAGGTCTCCTCCATCTGGATACATTCTGTGATGCTATCTACAACCATCAACCTAACAGCAGCACAGGCATTAAACCATGTCCTGAAGTGCCACCATCTATGCTCAGGTAGTTTCTGGCACTAGCAGTGTTTATGGTCTTGAGCTCTGAATATCTTTTGAAGGTATTCAAGACTGGAGAGGGCTCTTGGAGTCCTGCTGGACAGGAAGCTGCCCAAGGGACAGCAGTCATAGAATGTTGCAGGTTGGAAGAGACCTCCAAGCTCATCCAGTCCAACTTAGCACCCAGCCCTATCCAATCAACCAGACTATGGCACTAAGTGGCCAAGAAGACAAATGGCAGCTTGGGATGCATTGAGATGAGTGTAGCCAGCAGGTCCAGAGAGAGCACATCTAGAACACTGTTGAGTTCCAAGCTTCCCAGGTCAAGAGGGATGGAGATATCACAGGATGTCAGGGGTTGGAAGGGGCCCAAAGAGATCACTGAGTCCAACCGCTTTGCCAGAGCAGGATCACCTATACTGGATCACAGGATGCTAGGGGTTCAAGGGACCCAAAGAGATCACTGAGTCCAAGCACCCTGCCAGAGCAGGATCACCTATACTGGATCACAGGATGCTAGGGGTTCAAGGGACCCAAAGAGATCACTGAGTCCAAGCACCCTGCCAGAGCAGGATCACCTATACTGGATCACAGGATGCTAGGGGTTCAAGGGACCCAAAGAGATCACTGAGTCCAACCCCTCTGCCAGAGCAGGACCATCCAATCTAGCTCAGGTCACACAGGAACACATCCAGACAGGCCTGGAAAGGCTCCAGAAAAAAGAGATCCTGCTCTGCCAGGGAAAGATTGAACTTGACCTCCAGAGGTCCTTTCCAACCCCTACCACTCTCTGACACCTGGTTCTGCTACAGACTCCTTCCACCCCTCATCTCCTGCCCTCCTGAGCTGTGCCAGAGGCGGAGAGGCAGCAGCAGGATGCGCTGGGTTCAGGTGCCAGGAAGCTTCTCCGCTGCCCTTAGCCTCCTGTGCATTCAGTCACTAATTTTCAGAGGCTACTGAACAGACATTATTGATGATGATGATGATGGTGCTAATTGGGGAGATAGGTGGCAGATTAATTCCTGAACTCTCTAAGAGGATTTAGGAGAGGAAGGTGGCATTTTTCCACCCCCTCTTACACACCCCCCCCTTACCCCCCTTCCGCCCCTCTTCTTTTCCTCTCCTTTCCCTTCCCTCCTTTCAGACGTTTCCTGTGCTGGGGCTAACAACACCAAGGAGTGTTAAATTGGCTCTGAATGTCCACCCCTGGCTGTCCACATTCTTGTAACGATTTCATTAGCTTGAATTATCCACGTTATTTTCTTGTAATGGGATTAGCCTTCCTGGAGTCAGCTGAAGTCCTGGAGCGGGAGGGAACCTTCCCCTGCCTATTTCATTAACTCTCTCATGCAGGGGGTGGAACTGGCCACAGCTCAGCCCAGGGGCAAAACCATTTGCCAGGGTCCTGCCTTCCTCAAAGAGGAAGAAAGGGAAGAAAAAAAAAAAAAGGGACCATTATTATTTTGATTTGGACTTTTTTTTTCTCCCCCTTTCCTCCTCCCCACCTCTTTATAATCAGCAAATAGGCACAGAAGCAGAGGCTGGCAGGGAGGTAAATTGTTTGGGGGGAAGGAAAAGGTCCTATTTTGGGGGAGAGTGAAGGGAATGAAGGCAAAAACACAACCATAAAATGAAGACAACCACTGCAAAGTGATTGAGTGAATTCTGCCAGGCTGAGAGCTGCCTGCAGCTAGGAAGGAGGTGGTTGCAACAAGGGAAGAGAAGGGTTTGGGTTTCTCTCTGCCTGGCACTGGTAAGGCTACACCTTGAATATTTGGTTCAGTTTTGGGCTCCTCACTACAAAGAGGATATTGAAGTGCTGGAGTGGGTCCAGAGAAGGGCAAGAAGAGTGAAGGGTCTGGAGAATAGGGCTGGTGAGCAACAGTTGAGGGAACTGGGGTTGTTCAGTCTGGAGGACAGAAGGCTGAGGGGAGACCTCATCACTCTCTATAGCTCCCTGAAAGGAGGTTGGAGTGAGGTGAGGGTTTGGCTCCTCTCTGTAGTATCAAGTGATAGAATGAAAGCCTCTTCCAGCTCAAATCCAGGCTGGGAGCCACCACACCATAGAATCAAAGTTGGAAGGGACCACAAGGGTCAGCCAATTCCAACCCCCTTGCCATGCCCAGGGACACTCTACCCTAGAGCAGGCTGCCCACAGCCTCAGCCAGCCTGGCCTTAAACACCTCCAGGGATGAAGCTTCCACCACCTCCCTGGGCAACCCATTCCAGCCTCTCACCACCCTCATGCTCAACAACTTCTTCCTAACATTCAGTCTGAATCTCCCCACTTCCAGCTTTGCTCCATTCCTCCCAGTCCTATCACTACCTGACAGCCTAAAAAGTCCCTCCTCAGCTTTCTTGTAGCCCCTCTTAAGATGCTGAAAGGCCACAATAAGGTCACCTCAAAGCCTTCTCCTCTCCATCACCTTCCACCTCTCAGAGTAAAGAACTTCTTCCTAATGTCCAGTCTGAAGCTACCCTTCTCCAGTTTAAAACCATTTCCTGTTGTCCTGCTCCTACAAGCTCTTTCAAAAGCCCCTCCCCAGCTTTCTTTTAGCCTCCTTCAGAAACTATAAAGCTGCTCTATGGGCTCAGCAGAACTTTCTCCTCTCCAGGCTGAACAAGCCCAACTCACTCAGCCTGTCCTCACAGAAGTGCTGCTCCAGCCTTCTGATGACTTCTGTGGCCCTATTCTGGACCCACTCCATCACATCTATGTCCTTCCCCAACACAAGCAGGAGCCTGCTTTAGGTTCACACATCAGAGAATGGCCTATCTGAGGAAGAAAAGCCTTCAGAAAGGGATCAGAACTGGAAAGGATAATAAAGAGTTGATTAAAGGCATGGAGCAATGCCTGGATTCATGTCCACTAATGTTCCATAAGCATTAAATAGCAGCCAACACACAGCTGGCACAGGATTGCTGCTCTCATCCTCCATCTCTGAAGGTCCAGGGTTCTGTAGACATGAAGGCCATGAGTTCCTTGGGGCCTGTGGGAGTCCTCTTCCCACTCTGGCAGGTAATTCTCCTCCCAAGGTCTTCTGCAAAGCTTGGCAGCAAGAGCAGTGTGGGCAGTAGAGCAAGGGAAGGGATTCTGCCCCTTGGCTCTGCTCTCATCAGACCCCACCTGGAGTCCTGTGTGAAGTTCTGCAGCCCCCAACATAAGGACATGAAACTGTTTGAGCCAGTCCAGAGGAGTCCACCAAGATGCTCAGAGGGCTGCAGCAGCTCTGCTACGAGGACAGGCTACAAGAGCTGGGGCTCTGCAGCCTGCAGAAGAGAAGGCTTGGAGGAGACCTTGGAGTGGCCTTCCAGTATCTGAAAGGGGTTAGAGGAGGGCTGAGGAGGGACTATTGACAAGGTATTGTAATGACAGGAGGAGGAGGAATGGGTTTGAAGTGGCAGAGGGGAGATTGAAACTGGATGTTAGGAAAGGGTTCTTTGCAGTGAGGGTGGTGAGACACTGGCACAGGTTGCCCAGGGAGGTTGTGGAGCACAGAATCAAAGATCACATTGGGTGCTTCTGTGCTCCACAACCTCCATGGAGATGTTCAAGACCAGGTTGGATGAGACCTTGAGTGACCTGTTCTAGTGGGAGGTGTCCCTGCCTATGTCAGGGGGTTGGAACTGGCTGAGCTTTGAGGTCCCTCCCAACCTAAACCATTTTATGTCTGCTGTGGGGAGAGAGCTGTGCCCCCTGAACATGTTGCTCCTTTCTGAGCTCTGCAAAGCTGCTGCTGCTGCACTTGGCCAAGGACACCCCGAGAGAGAAGAGGAGGAGATGATCCTTTCAGCCTCAACTAACAGCAAACCCCCCCAAGAGCACAGATGGAAAAAGGCTGAGACACCTTTTAAGGGTAAGAATAACCAAAATCACCTGGGACAGAGCAGAATCTCTACTGCTGGAGAGCCTTAGAGGGGAGAAAGCTGCCAGCTAGGACAGGCTGAGGAGCTCTGAGCCTGCGTGGGAGCTGTCAGAGTCCCAGCCCTACCTCATGTGCTGGTGAGAAGTCCCTGCAGAGGTGACAGCTCTGGCAGACGCAGTGAGCAAACAGCAGAAAGGAGGGGCAGAAATGATGGCAGCTGGAGAAGTCAGCTCTGCAGGCACAGCCAGGCTTGCATTTCAAAAGGAAAGGGAGGCCAACTGGTTAAACCCCAACTTTTAAGCAGCATCCTGATGCCCACAGGTAGGGCAGGGCAGGTTAGCAGCTTCCCTCCCTCCTCCTCTCCTCCTCCCCTCCTTCCCAGACCTCCTTTCTCTGCAGCAGACCTAATTTCATGGGGTTTTTGCACAAGCAGCGGGGTGGAAAATGATCCTCGGGAGCCAGTGCATGGCCAAGCACTCCCAGTTCGTTCCCCAGATCCCCCCAGCAAGGTGAGCAGCCTCTGCCCAGTCCCAATGGGTGGGTACCAAGGCAAGGAAAGAGCTTTTGCAAGGAAAGGGAATGGGGTGGGGGGAAACCTGTGTCCCCCCCATCCCTGTCACCCTCCTGGCTGCTGACGAGGGAGACAGCGCAGTCCTGCGTGACAGCGTGAAATTAATATGATTGGGGGGGAAGCTGGCAGTGAGTAATGAGCAGCTGAAATGCCTCCTTCTCCACCCCCTCACCCCCACAACTCTTTTTAACCCTTTGGCTGCTAGCACAGCACCAGGACCAAAAGGTAGGAAGAGAAGCAAAAAGGGATCACGGAGCTCAGCTGGCAACCTGCAAACGCCAACGGTGCTGCTCGCAACCGAGTCCTGCCCAGCCAGGTGCTGAGATCAGTGCTCCTGAGCATGGAAAAGTCATTGTGCTGCTGGAAAAGTCATTGTGCTGCTGCCTTTCCAAGGGAGGCTCCACAAGGTGTCATCAAAAAACACTCCACAAACTTCGAGAGGCTGAAGGAGAAACAAAACTGGTCCTGCAGATAACCTCGGGGGAAGTCCCAGGAGGCCACTCCTGAAAGGGATGGGCACAGACCACCAGCAGGCAAACCACTCCACTAACAAGGTCTGTGAGAAGGAGAACAAAGGAGCTGCTTTTCCAGGGTCTACCTCTCTGGTACCTAAGAAAATGAGGCCCTGGCCAGAAGAAACATCCCACCTGCAGGGGCAGCTTCTCTGAAGTCCTGGATGCCCACGCAGGGTCAATCCCATACCAGCACCTTCCCTTGGGAGATTCCATCTAACACTTAGTTGCACCAAGCTCTCAAATTTAAGATCTCCTCTCCTCTGCCAGCTGCCTGGAAGTGGTCAGGACACTGTTGTGGGGGAGGGAGGAGGAGAGGGAGGTGGAAGACAGATGGTTGGTCTGACCTGCCTTGGTTTAGTTCCTTCAGGGAAAGCAAAGCACAGGCTGCAGCACAGCCAGAAACGCTCCTGGTGCCACCAGCTGCAGAAGCCAATATGGTTTAGATGCCTTAGGTAGGGTCTTTGCACTCCCTTCGAGGGAGGGAGGAAGCTGTGCAAGGGAAAGCCTTTAATTGGAGCCACATCCCAAGGCTTTAAATCCACTGGATTGGAAGAGGGAGAAATGCTGTGGCAGGCTTGAGGTTAAAGAACAAACCCACAACAATGCAAAGACAGATGCAAATAAAGGCCAGAAGGTCACCCTGAGAAGAAAACTGTGATTCATTAGAGGCTTGCTCAGGACCTTCTGGTGGAGTGAGACTGGAAAATACCCACAGGTACATGCTGGTGAGAGACAGGAAGGTGGATGGGTCAATGTCACCCTGAGTTAAGAGATGAAAGAGAGAGAGGAGTTCTAAGATGAGAAAAATAATCAACTTGACTGTTCCTTGACTCCCAGGCTAAGATGTGAGCTCCAAAGTTAGCCCAGTGTCATTTCAACACTGTCAGAGTCCCCAAAGCAGCTGCAGTGGCCAAGGGACAGTTCTGAAAATGAAAAGGACTTGGCTAGAACAGCAGGCAAAGAAAGAAAGGCTTTGACCTTCCTGCTGCATAGCTTCTCCTCTTCTTTTAGTGGGTTTAAACTGGCAGAGGGGAGATTGAAACTAGAGGTTAGGAAAAGGTTCTTCACAGTGAGGGTGGTGAGACCCTGGCACAGGTTGAGGGTGGTGAGACCCTGGCACAGGTTGCCCAGGGAGGTGTTCAAGGCCAAGTTGGATGAGGCCTTGAGTGACCTGTTCTAGTGGGAGGTGTCCCTGCCTATGGAAACTGGATGATCTTTGAGGTCCCTTCCAACCTAAACCCTGCTATGATCCTTTTCACAGACTCAGAGAATTAAGCAGGTTGGAAAAGACCTTTGAGGTCACTGAGTCCAACCTAGCAACTGGCACCTTCTAATTAACTAACCCCTGGCACTAAGTGCCTCATGCAGTCTCCTCTTAAACACCTCCAGGGATGGGGACTCCACCACCTCCCCAGGCAGCCCATTCCAATGCCAATCACTCTTGCTGGGAAGAACTTCTGCCTAACATCCAGCCTGAACCTGCCCTAGCACAGCTTGAGGCTGTGTCCTCTTCTGTCCCTGGGCACCTGGAAGAAGAGCCCAACCCCACCTGGCTACAGCCTCCCTTGGTGCCTTTCTGGGGGTTGCTTCAGCAGGAATCAGAAGGAAGTGGACAGACTGAAAGAGTTGGGGCTGTTGAGTTTGAAGAAGAGGAGGCTCCCAGGTGACCTTCTTGTGGCCTTCCAGGATCTGAAGGGGGCTACAAAAAAATCTGGGAAGGTACTTTTTAGGCTGTCAGGGAGTGCCAGGACTGGGGAGAATGGAGCAAAGCTGGAAGTGGGGAGAGTCAGCCTGGCCATGAGGCAGTTGTTGAACATGAGAGTGGTGAGAGGCTGGAATGGGTTGCCCAGGGAGGTGGTTGAGGCCCCATGGCTGGAGGTGTTTAAGGCCAGGCTGAGGGCAGCCTGCTCCAGGGTAGGGTGTCCCTGGGCATGGCAGGGGGGTTGGAACTGGCTGCTCCTTGTGGTCCCTTCCAACTCTGACTGATTCTATGAAGCTGCCCAGAACCTTCCTTCACTCGCACTGGACTGCAGCAAGGCAGGCAGCTGAGAAGTCATCAGCAGAGGTTTTGGCCAAGCAGAGAAGAGGACCTATGGAGTACAGAAGTGTGGGGGGAAACAACTTGCACAAGTACTGGAATGAATATTCAAGACAGGGGAAAAGATGTGCTGCAAAATCTTCCTTCTGCTGCTGGGGAGCTCCACCTTTTAAAGCAACCCTGCCAAGACAGCCCAGAATTCCAAGTTTCCTTAAGGTTAAACACCTTTTATGATTCAAGCTGAAAAACAGAGCTGAAAAAACTCTCTCCTGCACTCCTCCACCCCATGGCTCCTTTTGGATGGCCAAATGAAGGTGGCCACTCACATCTCTGGTGTCTGAATCAATCAACCCCCAGCCTTGCTGTGTTTGGGGCAAGGAAGAAAGCTTAAAGAAGGACCAAAAGCAAAAGGTTGAATTTATGTTTTCTGAGATAGCGAAGAGAAAGAAATCAGCCTGGCAGATGCCTGCATCCTCAACTGGAGCTCTCAGCTCATGAGGCTGGAGCACAGACCTGGAAGCTGCCACCCAAAGAAGCACCTTCAGCCTGCACTTCCCTGTGCTCAGCTCCAGGCACTGCAATTTGGACACAGGAGGATGTGAGGATCAGTAAATCCCCTGTGCTGTGCTGAGCTGGGCTGTAAGGATGTCTCCAGGGTGAGCTCTACAGGGGAAGGAGGTCACACACAATCCAAAGGTGTTAGAAGAGGAGGTGGCAGGGGATGGGCCAAGGTTCAGCCTAAGGGGGAGATTTAGATCTTCCACCAGCTCCTGTTGAGGAGGGAAATGGTGTGAAAATAGAGAGCAGGGGTGGAAGGAGAGGCAAGTAATGAGGTGGGGTCACAGAGGAGACCCACAGCATCCCAACCCAACAGCACTGCTGCAAACACCATCCCTGGAATCAGAATCATCGAATCAAGCAGGTTGGAAGAGAGCTCCAA
>WAAF01001162.1:3645-20107 GCA_013400475.1 Tricholaema leucomelas | reverse complement strand
AAGGGGCAGAATCCCCTCCCTTGCCCTGCTGCCCACACTGCTCCTGCTGCAGCCCAGCACACAGTTGCTGTCTGGGCTGCACTCACACCACAGGCTCATGTTGAGCTTTTCATCAATCCAACCCCTCCATCCACTACTGTCCACTGCTCCTCTGCTTGCAGCTTGCTGGCTGCCCACAGGCAGGGACACAGCACACAGCTACAGATAGGCACAGGGAAATCAGGTCCAGTTTACAGTGAACAACTTCTGCTCTCCTGACAGCTGCTGCCAAGGCCAGGCTGGACCAAGAGTCTCCTCCCAGAGCTGTCAGCCCAGTCCAAAGAGGAGCTCTGTGTTGTGTGCAGCATTTCATTCCCCACACCTCATTCAGAGGGTGAGGAGGGCAAGAACAAGCACAGTGCTTGTGTGGCATGATCAACTAAGACACCACAGGGTGGGTGACAGTAAGGGCCATGCAGATGACTCCAGGAGGCTGGTCCCATCCCCAAAGGGGCAGGAAAAGCAGCAGTGCTGCTTTAGAATAGAATCAATCAGGTTGGAAGAGACCTCCAAGATCATCCAGTCCAACCTAGCACCCAGCCCCATCCAGTCAACTAAACCATGGCACCAAGTGCCTCATCCAGTCTCCTCCTGAACACCCCCAGGGATGGTGACTCCACCACCTCCCTGGGCAGCCCATTCCAATGCCAATCACTCTCTCTGCCAACAACTTCCTCCTAACATCCAGCCTATACTTCCCTCGGCACAACTTGAGGCTGTGTCCCCTTGTCCTGTTGCTGGTTGCCTGGGAGAAGAGACCAACCCCTACCTGGCTACAACCACCCTTCAGGTAGTTGTAGACAGCAATGAGGTCTGCTTTACACCTACAGGAGCAGTGACACAAGCAGAGACACCTCTGGCCATAAGTCAAAGTTCTTACCAGGTACCAGCTTTGCTTTGTCCTCCTTTGCTGGAGCCTCAAGGGTTTTTTTCTGAGTGGGAGGGCTGATGAAGACCCCCATTGGAGCCCATTCCAGGTACAAAGGCACAGAATGGAACTGTGAACAAAATAAAAACCAATTCCAGGAGAGAAATGAAGAGTGGAGGGCAAGGCCTGAAGGGAAGCCAGCAGTGGGAAAGCTGAGCAACCTTTGCAGCTGGCTTAAGTCTCCTTCACCAAAGGCCACTCTGTATCCAGCCCCACACAGGACCACAGCCTACTCTAAACCACATTCCTGTAGTGCAAAAGGTGAATGAAATCCTCTCCAGGTCACAGAGGCTCTTCTGGATGTCACAGCCTCCTCCCCACCAGCCACCTTCTGCAGGCTGAGCACCCTACTCACTCCCTGCTGCACAAAGATGCAGCAGGCTCCTCCCTAAATCCAAGGGACAGAGAAGGGCCACCAGGACTGGAAAAGGAAAACAGAGAGCTGGGTTTGTCCAGCCTTGAGAAGGGAAGGCTTAGGGGAGACCTTGTTACCATGGAGCAGTGGATAAAGAGTGGATACCAGGAGGATGGAGACTCCCTTTGTACAAGGAGTCCCACAGAAAGGGCAAGGGGTGATGGGGACAAGTTACTGCTGAGGACATTCCCATTGGACACCAGGAGGAAATGTTTGCCCATGAGAACAGTTGGACATTGGAATCATCTCCCAAGGGAAGCTGTGGATTGCCTACACTGGGCAGTTTGAAGACTCAGCTTGCCAGGCTGCTGGGTCAGCTCACTGCAGCTCCACCATCACCTGGAAAGGTTGCAGCAGATGATCCCTGGGATCACTTCCAACCTGGCATTCTGTGATTCTAAGACTCTGGATTCCCCTTCACTGGGTAGTTTGAAGACTCAGCTTGCCAGGCTGCTGGGTCAGCTCACTGCAGCTCCACCATGAACTGCAAAGGTTGCAGCAGATGATCCCTGGGATCACTTCCAACCTGCCACTCTATGACTCTGGATTCCCCTTCACTGGGCAGTTTGAAGACTCAACTTGCCAGGGTGCTGGGTCAGCTAACTGCAGCTCCACCATCATATGCAAAGGTTGGACCAGATGATGCCTGGGGATCCTTTCTGCCCCCTTTCTGCCCTGGCACTCTGCCACTCTGTGAGAGCAGCAGCAGCAGCTGCTCCTACCTCTCACCATGCTCACCTTGGTGTACGCCAGCCTGCTGAAGGCTTGCTTGGCCTCAGCTGGCTCCAGGAACTCCACGATGGCAGTGATGCCTCCTTCTGGCAGCAGCACCCTGCCCAGGCTGCCATGCTTCCCAAAGACATCCTCCAGCTCTGCTGCACTGGTGCTGGCAGGGAGGTTCTTCACCAGGATCACTGTTTTGCTGCGCTCCCCTGCAGCCTGTGGTGTTTGGTGGGAGAAGGAGGAGGAGATGGGATTTAAAAACCCAAGCCCCACTCTGGTATCAAGGATGAAACTTCAGCCTAGGAGGTTTCATCTAAAGGAAGGAACTAAGAAGGAACTTTTCTGAGGGTGGGAGAGCACTGGAACACGAGGTGGGGAAGTCTCTGTCTCTGGAGACTCTGGACACATGTGGATGTGTCCCTGTGTGATCTGCTGTAGCTGATCCTGCTCTGGCAGGGAGGTTGGACTCGATCTCCAGAGCTCACTTCCAACCCCCTACTACTTCGTGTGATCCTGTGATTGTAGAATCAACCAGGTTGGAAGAGACCTCCAAGCTCTCCAAGTTGCCAGAGAGAGTGATTGGCATTGGAAAGGGCTGCCCAGGGAGGTGGTGGAGTTGCCATCCCTGGAGGTATTCAAGCAAAGCCTGGCTGGTTGGCCAGGTTTGGGTGCTAGGTTGGACTGGATGATCTTGGAGGTCTCTTCCAACCTGGTTGATTCTATGATTCCAATCCCTAACCACTCTTGCAGCAAACAAATTCTTCCTCATCCCCAACCTAACCCTCCCCTGGCACAATTTCAGGCCAGTTCCTCTCCTTCTATCACCTGAGACTAGGGAGAAGAGCCCAAGCCCCACCTGACTGCAACCTCCTTTCAGTGAGCTGTAGAAAGCAATGAGGTCTCCTCTCAGCCTCCTCTTCTCCAGACTGAACACCTCCAGTTCCTTCAGCTGCTCCTCCCCAAGCCCTGTTCTCCAGGCCCTTCCCCAGCTTTGTTGCCCTTCTCCAGCCCCTCACTGTCCTCCTTGGAATGAATGGCCCAAAAACTGACTCCATTGTTCCAGATGTGGCCTCACCAGTGCCAAGTACAGAGGCACCACCGCTTCCCTGCTCCTGCTGACCATACCACTGCTGAGCCAGGCCAAGATGCTGCTGGCTTTCTTGCCCAGCTGGGCACACCCTGGTTCATCTTCAGCTGCTCCCTTAGATCCTTTTCTTCTGGGCAGCTTTTCAGCCACTCTGCCCCAAGCCTGGAGCACTCATGGGGTTGGGCTCCTCACCTGACTGAAGGCATCCAGGCTGACTCCGTTCTCCATCAGGAACCGGCGAATCTCCTGCACCAGCTCCGTTTCTCCCAGAGCAATCCTCACTGCCACACTGTCTTTACTCTCCTGCAAGCAAGAATGGCAATCACCTGCTGCTCCTGGCAGCTCTCAGAAGCAGGTGAAAAGAGACTTTTGGCAGCAAGCCCGAGGTTAAAATGCTGCAGCTTCTCTGAAGCTTGTGGGAGGTTTTGCTTTTGGAGTCAGAACTCTTCCCGAAGCAAAATTAAAGCTTTCCAGGAAGGATCTGAGCTTTAGGGAGCAAATTCCATCAACTTCCAGTTATGTAGAAATGCAGAGAGGGGTGAAGGGCTGGGAGTGACACTTTAGCTTCCAGTGGCAAAGGAATTTGTGAGCTCAGACCTCTCAGAGAAGCTACAGCTCCACTCATCTCTCAGCCTGCAAGGTGCTCGTTGATGCAGAGAGGCTTTTGCTGCACAAAAAGCCCAGGAAGGTCTTGGGCAGAAGGAAACTGATAGAAAAGTGATCTCCTACCCCAGCTGATCAAGAACCCAACTCACATGATCCAACACTTGGCTCTTGGAGGCATTGTACTTCTGAGCAATGGCATCAGCCACAGCGTTTGTGCCCACAAACAGCGTGTTCCAGTTGTGAGAGCTGGGAATGGAAAGAAGAGCCAAGTTCAGCATCTGGGAGGGGTCCTTCTTCCACTGCTATCTCTCTCTGCTCAGTGGTCCTGGCAAAAAGAAGCTCTGAATGCCACCATGAGCAGCCAGGGTAAAGAGTCAGGGGAAAAGAAGGGTGTAAGGTTCTTAGAGAAGGGACAGGATGAGGGAGAGCAAAGAGGCAGGCAGCAGTGCAGGCTTCTCTAGAGGTTACTGGTCACCACTCTGCACTTGGAGCTGAAGTTCAGATGATGGCTCAGAGGAAGACATCTTTCCAACTGGCCTTCTACAAGCACAATGGCCATGCCAGCAAGCCTGAATTCCTCATCCTTCAAGTCAGAAAGCATCAGCCAATTCTTTCAAACTATAGTTGTCACACAGGAAAATAAAGCTCCTGCAAGGTTTAGAATCAATCAGAGAATCAACCAGGTTGGAAGAGAGCTCCAAGCTCAGCCAGTCCAACCTAGCACCCAGCCCTGCCCAATCAACCAGACCATGGCACTAAGAGCTCCAGCCAGGCTTGGCTTCAACAACTCCAGGGACAGCACCTCCACCCCCTCCCTGGGCAGCCCAGCTCAGCCAGCCCAACCTAGCACCCAGCCCTGCCCAATCAACCAGACCATGGCACTAAGAGCTCCAGCCAGGCTTGGCTTCAACAACTCCAGGGACAGCACCTCCACCCCCTCCCTGGGCAGCCCAGCTCAGCCAGCCCAACCTAGCACCCAGCCCTGCCCAATCAACCAGACCATGGCACTAAGAGCTCCAGCCAGGCTTGGCTTCAACAACTCCAGGGACAGCACCTCCACCCCCTCCCTGGGCAGCCCAGCTCAGCCAGCCCAACCTAGCACCCAGCCCTGCCCAATCAACCAGACCATGGCACTAAGAGCTCCAGCCAGGCTTGGCTTCAACAACTCCAGGGACAGCACCTCCACCCCCTCCCTGGGCAGCCCAGCTCAGCCAGCCCAACCTAGCACCCAGCCCTGCCCAATCAACCAGACCATGGCACTAAGAGCTCCAGCCAGGCTTGGCTTCAACAACTCCAGGGACAGCACCTCCACCCCCTCCCTGGGCAGCCCATTCCAACGGCAAAAGAAACAGAAGTGGTGAAGTAGAGGAGAAAGTCACAACTGATCTCAAACCACTACCCTAAAAACTACATCCTCACTCCAACTTCTGATTCCAAACCACCTTTCTCTCACTTTCTGCTGCACACTGGACTACTGCTTGGACCCAGGAACCAAGGAAGTCAGAGGTGAAGGAAGCAAAGCTCCACAGAAAATGCTTTCTTGGCTTTGGTAACCTACACAGCCCCTGCAAAGACCCCATAAGACTGTACCTGCACTCCTGCCACGTGGAATTTGGCCAGGTTGTTTTGCCTTACCCCACCACAGGCACCTCCCTACCTGGCACTGTTGGCTTTGTCCTTGGCATCCTTCTGCTTTTTGTAGGAGGAAGACTCTTCTGCATCTTCATCTTCAACTTTTTCCTTTCTGATTGTGGATGGCAAAAGATGCAGCATTCTACCCTAAATGGAAGGAAGGAAGAAGAGGTCCAACAGCTCCAAAATGACCCACAGAAGTTCATCAACTAAACAGAGTGGAAGAAGCTTTTTGCACCTTTCCTGGTCAAGCAGCCCAAGTGGACAGAGGGAACCTTCCTTCCCAAAGGACACATTACTTGGAGTCTCCAGTGCAGTTTTGGAGCCCCCAGCACAAGCAGGACATGGAACTGTTGGAGCCAGTCCAGAGGAGGCCACCAAGATGCTCAGAGGGCTGCAGCAGCTCAGCTATGAGGACAGGCTGAGAGAGTTGGGGCTCTGCAGTCTGGAGAAGGCTTGGAGGAGACCTTGGAGTGGCCTTCCAGTATTTGAAGGGGGCTAGAGGAGGGCTGGGGAGGGACTATTGGCAAGATCTTGTAATGATGGGATGAGGAGGAATGGGTTTGAAGTGGCAGAGGGGAGATTGAAACTGGATGTTAGGAAAGGGTTCTTGACAGTGAGGGGGGTGAGACACTGGCACAGGTTGAGGGTGGTGAGACACTGGCACAGGTTGAGGGTGGTGAGACACTGGCACAGGTTACCCAGGGTGGTTGTGGAGCACAGAATCACCCAATGTGATCTTTGATCACATTGGGTGATTCTGTGCTCCACAACCTCCCTGAAGGTGTTCAAGGCCAGGCTGGATGAAGTCTTGAGTGACCTGTTCTAGTGGGAGGTGTCCCTGCTTATGGCAGGGGGGTTGGAACTGGCTGAGCTTTGAGGTCCCTTCCAACCTAAACCATTCTGTGATTGGCAGCAGCTGCAAGTCCAAGAGCATTTGGCAGTGCTGCTCTAGGAGGGGCAGCAGGGAGCAGCCATACCTGGAACACCTGCCCGTCCATCTCTGCGTAGGCCTTCACAGCGTGCTCAGGCATCATGTAGGTGATGAAAGCAAAGCCTTTGGGTTTCTTGGTCAGTCTGTCCAGAGGGAAATGGATCTCTGAGAGGGGTCCTGCAGGAGGCAAAACTTCATTGTGACAGAGGTCCTTGCAAAGCCATCATGTGCTCTGAGGTGGCACAGAGGGAAGTGATTCTCCCTCTCTGCTCTCCTGAGACCTCAACTTCGTTTTTTCACCAGGTTGAAAAAGACCTCTGAGATCACTGAGTCCATCCTAGCACCTAACACCTTCTAATTAACTAACCCATGGCACTAAGTGCCCCAGCCAGCATCCTTTGAAACACCTCCAGGGATGGGGACTCCACCACCTCCCTGGGCAGCCCATTCCAATGCCAACAACTTCCTCCTAACATCCAGCCTAGACCTGCCCTGGCACAGCTTGAGGCTGTGTCCCCTTCTTCTGTCCCTGGGTGCCTGGCTGCAGAGCCCAACCCCACCTGGCTACAGCCTCCCTTCAGGGAGCTGCAGACAGCAATGAGCTCTGCCCTGAGCCTCCTCTTCTGCAGGCTGCACACCCCCAGCTCCCTCAGCCTCTCCTCACAGGGCTGTGCTCCAGGCCCCTCCCCAGCCTTGCTGCCCTTCTCTGAACACCTTCCAGCACCTCAACATCTCTCTTGAACTGAGGGGCCCAGAACTGGACACAGCACTCAAGGTGTGGCCTGAGCAGTGCTGAGCACAGGGCAGAAGAACCTCCCTTGTCCTGCTGCCCACACTGCTCCTGAGCCAGCCCAGGATGCCACTGGCTCTCCTGCCCACCTGGGCACACTGCTGGCTCCTGTTCAGTCACCTGTCTGGAGCACTGTGTCTAGTTCTGGGGACCCCAACACAAGAGGGACATCAAACTGCTGGAGCAAGTCCATAGTGGGTCACAAAGATGATCAGAGGGCTGCAGCACCTCTCCTATGGGAACAGGCTGAGGGAGTTGGGGTTGTTCAGTCTGGAGAGGAGAAAGCCCTGGGGAGACCTTACAGCAGACTTCAGTGCCTGAAGGAGGCTACAGGAGAGCTGGGGAAGGACTTTTGCCAAGGAACTGTGGTGACAGGATGAAGGACAAGGGCTTGAAAGTACAGCATGGTGGATTTAGATTGGTTATTAGGAGGAAATACTTGGCAGTGAGGGAGGTGAGACACTGGCACAGGTTGTCCAGGGAGGTTGTGGAGCACAGAAGCACCCAATGTGATCTTTGATCACACTGGGTTCTTCTGTGCTCCACAACCTCCCTGGAGGTGTTCAAGGACATGCTGGATGAAGCCTAGAGCAACCTGGGCTGGTGGAAGGTGTCCCTGCCCATGGCAAGGAGGTTAGAACTGGATGACCTTTAAGGTCCCTTCCAGGCCACAGCATGGAACCAGCATCGGATCAAAGCCAAACAGCCACACACGACCACAGCAGGCAATAAAGGTGGAGTGAGTCCATCTCAGAAGCAAAGAATCAGTCAGAGTTGGAAGGGATCTCAAGGATTACCCAGTTTCAATCCCTCTGCCATGGGCAGGGACACTTCCCACTAGATCAGGCTGCCCAAAGCCTCATCCAACTTGGCCTTAACTACCTCCAGGGATGAGGCTTTCAGCACCTCCTTGGGCAACCCATTCCAGGCTCTCACCACCCTCACACTGAAGAACTTCTTCCTAACATCCAGGCTGAATCTCCTCACTTCCAGCTTTGTCCCATTCCCCCTACTCCTATCACTGCCTGACCTATCACTACCTCCAAAGTGCTGGACACAGAGCTCTGTCCCTTCACCCCCCGGAGAACCTCTGTGAGCACAAAGGGATGCCAAAGCTCCCCAGCAAACACTTACCATACTTGGAAAAGAGCTTCTCCAAGTCCTCCTCAGTGCTAGTAAAGGGAAGATTCCTGACAAAGAGCCTTCCTGATTCAGACAAGTCCTCTTCTTCCTCATCATCCCTCTTTCTTCTTTGCCAGGGCTGCTTCTCAGGTTTTGCTGGGGTAGCTTCTTTGGGGGCATTCCTGCATCGGAAGACCTCGATGCATCGTCCTCCTGATCCACAAACACACAGAGAGGCACAGGAGATGCTTCCCAAAGCCCTCAGTGGGTGGGTGCCAGGAGGGTGGGACAAGGCCTTTTTCAGGGACAAAGGGTAACAGGCACAAGCCTGAACACAGAATGGTTTAGGTTGGAAGGGACCTCAAAGATCATCCAGTTCCAAGTCCCATCTAAACAGGAGGAGGAATTTCCTTCGGGGTGGTTGAGCACTGGGGGTAGGCTGCCCAGAGAGGTGATGGAGGCTCCATCTCTGGGGTCATTCAAAACCCAGCTGGATGCCATCCTGTGCAACCTGCTCTAGGTGAACCTGCTCTGGCAGAGATCTTGAACTTAATAGAATAGAATAAAATCAACTAGGTTGGAAAAGACCTCCAAGATCATCCAGTCCAACTTATCACTCAGCCCTATCCAGGATAATGATCTCCAGAGGTCCCTTCCAAGTTCACAGAGTCACAACAAGGCAGGTTTGGAATCTCTCCTGAGAAAGAGATTCCACAACCATTCTGGCAAGGCTGTTGCAGGGGCTCCACCACCCTCACAGCAAAGAAGTTCCTGCTCACATCTCTTTACATCCCTGTTCTGCAGAGGATTTTCACACAGATCATTGCAGCAGTTCCCTCCAAGGGGCTAGGCCAAGACCAGGTTTCAAACACAGGCTTACAGAACCACTGGTAGAGATCCCAACCAGATTTAAAGGCTCCCAAGTGACCTTCTTGTGGCCTTCCAGGATCTGAAGGGGAGCTACAAAAAAGTTGGGGAGGGACTTTTGAGGCTCTCAGGGAGTGCCAGGGCTGGGGGGAATGGAGTAAAGCTGGTGGGGAGAGTCAGCCTGGAGGTGAGGAGGAAGTTGTTGAGCATGAGAATGGTGAGAGGCTGGACTGGGTTGCCCAGAGAGGTGGTTGAGGCCCCATGGCTGGAGGTGTTTAAGGCCAGGCTGGCTGAGGCTGTGGGCAGCCTGCTCTAGGGTAGGGTGTCCCTGGGCATGGCAGGGGGGGTTGGAACTGGCTGATCCTTGTGGTCCCCTCCAACCCTGCCTGATTCTATGATTCTATAAAGAAGATCTAATGAAACAAAGAACCAAACCCAAGCAACCCCAAACAGAAAGCTGCTTCAAGCACTGAACATAAACCCAAGGGCCAAAGAGCAACAGTCAGAGCTCAGCCTCTTGCTCTTGCCAATTCTTTGCTGCTCCTCACACAGCAACCTGGTTTATGCTTTCTCAGCTGAGCAAAGGAAATCACCCCCCCACCATCTGCCTGGGAAAGACTCAAAGAGGAGACACTTCTGCAGGGAACACTTCAGCAGCTGAGCTCCCTGCCAGGGCCAGCAGGCAGAGCAAGGAGGAACAAACAGCCCTTACCTAAGTATTCTTTTTTTCGCTTCAAGGCCCTTTGCACTTCTGCTTCACTCTTCAAGTCAACAAAGATACAACCTTGGAGGAAGGAAAGGTTCAACTGAGCATCACGTGGGGAACACAGGAGGGCTAATTGGCTAATTAAGGCTGAATCGGGCTCGCTTTAACAGAGATTCCTACAGATAAAGCAATTCAGCTCCCGTGAAAGCTTCGAGCCAGCCTGAGAATGGCCCTGTGAGACTGGGAGGTGCCTTTGAAAAGCTTATTGTCTCCGGGCACACCAAAAGAAGCTCAACTTAACAGCTGAAGGAGGCTTTCATGGGTCTCCTAGAACAAAGAAAAGGTCCATCCACCCTTAGACTACAAAAGGAGAAGAGAACATAGCAAAGCTTCACACCAGCTCTGAGAACTTGCTCCATGCTGTGAGTCACAGCCCATCAGCAGACCCACTTGGGTTAAAGACTACCCTGTAGCCAGCTCAGCAAAGTCCCTGGAGCCCTCTCAGAGGAAGAAGCCTTTCCTTGGCATGGTTTGGGATGTTTAGGAGAGGAGGCAGATCAAGGAAAAGGCTCCTGCTGCTACTCCCAAGGGAGCCCAGCCAACGTTCCTCTGCCCACGGCATCCTATGGCCAGCAACTAGGGCAGGAGAGCTGCAAAGTCATGGAAAGGTCCGCAAGAAGCAGGGCATGAGGCAGCAGTTTGGACCTGCAGGTGCAAAGAGCAGAGGGGTGACTGAGGGAGAGGTCCTGTAACCCTTTCACACAGGCACACAGTACCTTTCTTTTTGCCCTGGGCTTCTTTTCCCATCCGGATTGCCACCGGCTTCAGAGGCAGGAAGAATTCACGGATCCTTTGCTGCAGGAAGATTTGTGCTGCAATCAAGTTCCAGCTGGAGGAAGCAGCAGGCTTCAGCCTTTTATAGACACTATCAAAAGTGCACCACAATATCTCTGCCCAAAGCCACTGCCAAAGTTTCCTTTGACCTCTGGGACAACACCACTCCAAACAGCTCCCTAAGTGAGGACAGGAGGTCCTGCAGAGCTCACACCAAGGTCAACACCAAACCACCCCCTCCTTGAGTCTCCTTAGTAACAAAGCTCACCTCTGTGATGTTGAAAGGGGCACCACGAAGCTCCACTGTGTGTGGTGTGCTGGCTTCAGCTGAGTTGCCTTGGTTCTGGACAGAAAGAGGGAGAGGGAAGTCATTAGTGGTGTCCCCCAGAGATCAGTGCTAGGCACAGTACTGGNCACCACCTCCCTGGGCAGCCCATTCCAATGCCAATCACTCTCTCTGCCAACAACTTCCTCCTAACAGCCAGCCTAGACCTCCCCTGGCACAGCTTGAGGCTGTGTCCCCTTCTTCTGTTGCTGCTTGCCTGGCAGCAGAGACCAAGCCCACCTGGTTAGCCTTCAATTATCAGGACTAGGGGAAACTTCTCAAACCACAGATGGCACCAAGGTAGGTCTGCCTTCTTTGCATAGACTTCATCTGAAAAGCAATATTTCACTGAGACCTCTCTACAACTATCTGAAGGGAGGTTGTAGCCAGGTGGGGTTGGGCTCTGCTGCCAGGCACTCAGGGACAGAACAAGGGGACACAGCCTCAAGCTGTGCCAGGGGAGGTTTAGGCTGGATGTTAGGAGGAAGTTGTTGTCAGAGAGAGTGATTGGCATTGGAATGGGCTGCCCAGGGAGGTGGTGGAGTCGCTGTGCCTGGAGGTGTTGAAGCCAAGCCTGGCTGGGGCACTTAGTGCCATGGTCTGGTTGGTTGGCCAGGGCTGGGTGCTAGGTCGGGTTAGATGTGCTTGGAGGTCTCTTCCAACCTGGCTGATTCTATGATACTATGAAAAGTAGTAGAGTGAAAACCAGCAAAGGTCAGCCCACTTTGTGGTCTGTCATCCACAACCTCCCTGGGCAACCTGTGCCAGTGTCTCATCACCCTCACTGCAAACAACTTCTTCCTAACATCCACTTTAAACCTCCCCTCTGCAGTTTAAACTCATTTCTCCTCACCCTATCAGTACAATCACCCCCGTGGCCCTACTGGCTACATTATTCCTGCTCCAAGCCAGGAGGCTCTTTGCCTTCTTGGCCACTTTGGACAAGACTGTCACAGCTGTAGCAGCCTGGGCAGGAGGTGCCAGGTGAGGGTGCAAGGATTGGCTTGAGCCTGTCAAACACGGTCACTAAAAACTGAGTCCTGCAGACAGGTCAGACAGAAAAGCCTCTGGAAAGGGCACAAACAGCACTTGCATGGAAGCTCCCTCCTCAGGAACTGCACCAGCTCTAAGAGGAGATGCAGTTAACTCTTTTGAACAGCTCCCACACAGAGAGCCAAAATGCTGCCACCTAGAAGCTCCCACAGCCTTCCAGCTCACAGCCCAGCCCTAGAGTGACTGACAAGGCATACACTACCCCACGAAGCTTCTGCTTTGGAGAAGACAAAAGTCTAATTAAGGCAAACCTTGAGAGTGGCTCCTTTTTTCTTCTTCTCCACTGGTGTCTCTGGCTGTGTTTGTTGGGCTTTTGGCTTCCCCTTTTTGTCTGTGGGGCTGCTGCTGGTTTCTGCAATGCCTGAATCCTCCTCGCTCTCACTTTCCTCCTCCACCTCCTCACTGTCTGTTTCTTCCTCTGTACTGGATGAGGAGGAAGAATCCTTCACCACTTTAGATTTCAGGTAATCCATATCTGAGAGGTCTTTCCTGGTAGCTGCCTTCTTCCCTTCTTTCTCTGCTGGCAGAAAGGAGAGACCAGAAGAGTTTTTGCACACAGATGCCGCTGCTCTCTCTCCCCAGCCAGTCAAAAGCTGAGAAGACCTCCAGAGAAGCACCTTCCTCTCCTCCAGTTATCCCACGGGAATGAAAGGCTTGAGAGCAGCAGAACAACCTTATCTCAGCACTTTCAGACTGCCAGTTTGGCTCACTCCTTTTCAAAGCAACTCTTCAGGCATAAAAGAAATGAGAACTGAGCTTGAAGAAGTCCACAGGAAAGTGTTTTTGTCTCAATTTTTAAACCAACTGCTTCCAGCAGACCCCCAAAGAAGTTCAACTTAGTTTTGCAAGGTAAAGAAGAAATTGTGATGTCAAACCAGCCCTCCTCACCCAGCAAAGATCAACTGACCTCAAGTTGACTTAGCCAAAGAGAGGGGAGGGGCAGCAAGGATCTACTGACCACATCTGAAGTTGACTTAGCCAAAGAGAGGTGAGGGGAAGCAAAGATCTACTGACCACATCTCAAGTTGACTTGGCCAAAGAGAGGTGAGTGGCAGCAGGGAAAATGCCACTGACTCCCAAGAGAACAGCAGCAGGCAATACCATGGAGAGGGAGAGAGGCTCCAAAAGCACATTCACCACTGGTGCAGGGTTCCAGCAAGGCACAGAGCAGACTGCAGCCCTCATTTCTCACCCTGTTAAACCACTACTGCACTAGATAAGAGCTTTTCTTTTGGGATCCAAGGTACTGAACTCTGTCCCTTCCCATTGCCTCTGGCAGGGCTCAAGGACACACCAACATTTCCAGGCAGAGCAGTTCACAGACCTCAGCTACAGGTTACTAAATCATCATGGAATCATAGAACAGTTTGGGTTGGAAGGGACCTTAAAGATTGTCTAGTTCCAAGCCCCCTGCCACGGGCAGGGACATCTTCCACTAGCCCAGGCTGCTCAAGGCCTTATACCACCTGGCCTTAAACACTTTCAGGGAGAGGGGGAGAGAAACCACATCCAGCTCTGGGAATCCTGGAGATGAAAGTGGCTGCAGGTTAGGAGATCATTTAAGGGAAACAAAAGCGGCTGCTTGTCCTGTTGCTCTTCTCCAAACCCTGATTTAAGGTCCTAGGGGAAAGCACAGATGCAATCCCCCACCATCAGAAACTGCCATTTCCCACATTTACCCAGATTTGGGGCAGCAAACACAAGCCAAAAGCACACAGAATGAGTCCCATGCTTGAAAAACCATCCTGCTGATGACAGCAGCTCCATTTGTCCCTGGAGGTGTTGAAACAAAACCTGGCTGGGGCACTTAGTGCCATGGTCTGGTTGATTGGGCAGGGCTGGGTGCTAGGTTGGGCTGGATGAGCTTGGAGGTCTCTTCCAACCTGGTTGACTCTATGATTTGGAAGCAGCACTCCAACTCAGGTGTGAACAACACAAAGACAAGCAGAGAGGGATAGCTCATTTCAGTACCTTTGGTTTCCTCTTCAGCTCCAGAAGGTTCACTCCCATCCTCCTTCTCACTCCCCTCCTCAGAGTCATCTGAATCAAAGTTCAGATAATCATCAGCTGCTGGCTTGGATTTTCCCTTCTTGGCCTCCTCTGCCAAAGTGTCATTAGCCCAGGTGGCCACCTGGGACCGCTTCTGGTGTACCACCAAGAACTCCTGGAATGTTTCATCTTCCTCCAGCTGTTGAAAAAAGAAACCAGACAGACAAGCTGTGAAGATAGGCACAGCAGGGATTGTGGCAACTCTGAATTCAAGGGTATCAGCTCATTCAGAATCACAGAACCCTTCTGGTTGGAAGAAACCCTTAAGATCATCAAGCTTAACCCAGCACTGCCAGGTCACCACTAAACCATATCCCTCAGCACAACATCTCCACAGCTTTTCAATGCCTCCAGGCATGGAGACTCCACCACCTTCCTGAGCAGCCTGTTCCAGGCCTTGACAACCCTTCAAGAGGAAGAAACTGTTCCTCATGTCCAACTTAAACCTTCCCTGGTGCAACTTAAGGCTATTTCCTCTTGGTATTTGGAATAAGAGACCAACCCCTACCTGGTTCCAACCTCCTATCAGGGAGCTGCAGAGAGTCAGGTCTCCCCTCAGCCTCCCCTTCTGAAGGCTGAACAACCTCAGGTCCCTCAGCTGCTCCTCACAAACCTTTTTTCCCCCATTACTCTTCACCAGCTTTGTTGCTCTTCCCTGGCCACACTAAAAACCTCCCTTGAATCATAGAATGGTTTAGGTTGGAAGGGACCTCAAGGATCATCCAGCTCCAACTCCCTGCCATAGGCAGGGACACCTCCCACTAGAGCAGGTTGCTCAAGGCCTCATCCAGCCTGGCCTTAAACACCTCCAGGGAGGAAGCATCCACAACCTCCCTGGGCAACCTGTGCCAGTGTCTCACCACCCTCACTGTAAAGAACTTCCTCCTAACATCCAGTCTAAATCTCCCCTCTTCCAGCTTAAACCCATTCCCCCTCGTCCTGACATTACTAGACCTTGTCAATAGTCCCTCCCCAGCCTTCCTGTAGGCTCCCTTCAGATACTGGAAAGCCACTCTAAGGTCTCCTCGAAGCCTTCTCTTCTCCAGGCTGCAGAGCCCCAACTCTCTCAGCCTGTCCTCATAGCAGAGCTGCTGCAGCCCTCTGAGCATCTTCGTGGCTCTCCTCTGGACTGGCTCCAGCAGTTCCATGTCCTTCTTGTGCTGGAGGCTCCAGAACTGCACACAGTACTGCAGGTGGGGTCTGAGGAGAGCAGAGTAAAGGGGGAGAATCCCCTCCCTTGCCCTGCTGCCCACACTGCTCTTGATGCAGCCCAGCACAGGGTTGCTGTCTGGGCTGCATGTGCACACTGCAGGCTCATGTTGAGCTTTTCACCAACCCAGACCCCCAGGTCCTTCTCCTCAGGGCTGCTCTCAGCCATTCCCCACCCAGCCTGGAGCTGTGCCTGGGACTGCACCGACCCAGCTGCAGGACCTTACACTTGGCCTTGTTAAACGTTGAGGTTGGCCTGGGCCCACCTCTGCAGCCTGTCCAGGTCCCTCTGAATGGCATCCCTGCCCTCCAGCAAGTCAGCTGCGCCACAGAAGAGTCCACTTTGAACTCACAAAGAGAGTATTTACATTGACTAAAGTAATTGAGATCTTAAAAGCCTTTTAAAGCAGCAAACAAAACATTCAACACACAGGTTAAATGTGAGGAAAAACCACCACCAAAACTTACAGGTAGTTAACATCCAGAACTGTTAAAAGAGAGATGTCCTGGATGCAATCTGTGGTCACACAGAAGCTGACAAGTGAAAAACTAGAGCCCAGTGCTGGGATTGTTACAATAATCAGTAGAACCAGAGATCAAAAAAGGACAGAGAACAGCTTGAAAGGGTCCAGCACAGAGCCACAAAGGTGATGAAGAGAGTGGAAAACCTCCCTTGTGAGGAAAGGCTGAGGGAGCTGGAGGCCTTTAGCTTGGGCAAGAGGTTTATCTGTTAACAAAGATGTGCAGGGCAGTACCAGAAGAACAGAGCCAGGCTCTGATCATAGAATCAATCAGTTTGGAAAAGACCTCCAAGATCATCAAGCCCCATCCAATCAACCAGACCATGGGGTGATGTCACAACCACCCCAAGCATTGCTATAGGCTGGGAACAGAGTGGCTGAGAGCAGCCAGGCAGAGAGGGAGCTGGGGGTCCGGGCAGAGAGGAGCTGAAGATGAGGTAGCAGTGCCCAGGTGGGCAGCAGAGCCAATGGCATCCTGGGCTGGCTCAGGAGCAGTGTGGCCAGCAGGACAAGGGAGGTTCTTCTGCCCCTGTGCTCAGCACTGCTCAGGCCACATCTTGAGTGCTGTGTTCAGTTCTGGGCCCCTCAAGTCAACAGAGATGTTGAGGTGCTGGAAGGTGTC
>WAAF01001161.1:14149-92294 GCA_013400475.1 Tricholaema leucomelas | reverse complement strand
CATTCTATGATTCTATGATTCTATGAAAGAAGAGGCTGCATTGGTCACACCATTGTAACAACTAAGCTTTGATGCTTTCCCGCTTCTTACTTGGGTTGTCCATACCCAAATTCCTAAAAAACGTAGGACATATGCAAAACCAACTGCCTATCAGTTTTGCACATAGTATGTGCATAACAGAGATATCTGACAATTGAAGGAAATATATAGAATTGAAGACTGTTTTCATCCATGATCTAAACATCCTCAGGCAAAAGTAAAAACCAGAGAACAAGCTCATCTTCAGACATAGAGCAGTACACCATTTTTCAATCTCTTGCACATCAGAATTTTAGGTTTGATCTTTAGAGTTATGTTCTTGGCTACTTTACATGTCAACAGTAAAATAAACCGTGTGTGTGTGTGGCTCCAACAACCTCATGTCCCATTCCTTTGCAATTACAGAAACATTGCATCGCACATTTTGCCAAGGTCAGGGAGCCCTTGGGAAAGTGGCCAGTGAAACAGGGCCTCGAGAGAGGGAAAGACTTTTCCAACTCCATCTACGGAACAAAAAGGTAGCAACTTGTTCACCACTGTAGCTTACAACAAAATGTCTGATCACACTTCTACAATACCATGCATCATGGGGTTTTGATTATTTTGTCAATGAATAATCACACTGTATAATTTTCCGTTCCTGTTGTAAGTTCTGGATGAGCCTTTTCCATTTCCATATGGTACTACGGAGCAATATGCATGGTAAGTCTTGTTTGCTCTAATTTTATTTAGCTAAAATACTGGTTTCCATTAGAAATTTTCTAGAAAGCAAAATACACAGCATTCAAGTGCAATTATGCCAAAAACTAACTCAAATGGTCTGAGTGCTTAAACATGTATTGGTTAAATGATCCTTAGCAAGTGAGGGAAGATTGGTTTTGGAAATGGGCTGGGGAAATGAATTAGGCCCAGACACAATTCTGTGTGTTTTGTCTTCTCTCTTACTTGGTTTCTGTTTCTAATGGAGTTGATGTGTTTCTTTACAGTATTTTCAGCTTCATACCAATGTTCTGCTCTTTTGAGAAACCTGTGAGTAAACTGCATATCACAAGGTACATACCTATTTTAATTACTTTTCCACATGATGAGGGTATCTGAAGGTTGCTGAATATAATTTGGTTTTGTGTAAAAACAAGCTAATGAGAAACAAACTCAGCCTTTCCACACAAAGAATGCTAAGTTCTAACTAATAAAAAGTATTTTTTAAAATTCAGAGTATGATTACCAAAATGAATAAAAAATACAGTACTTATATACATATAAGAATTTATTTGCACACACAAATCCTATATAAAAATGGAGTGTGTAGTTACACCTAGATTTTTTATATTGTCTTATAAAGGACAAAAAAAGCTGGGAAACTGATTTATCTCCTGCTTTTCCAGATTATGAAAGTAGATTTAGTTTTTAAATGCAGGTCTCTTACACCCAGTTCTCTGGATCTAGAAATTTAACAGTGAAGATTCAGATTCTTAATGTTTGGTAGTTGAGTAAGGGCTTTTCAGTTTTCAGTTTCATTACCATTTTTCAGATTTGTTTAGATAGAGGGAAGGGCTACTTTACCGGAACATCCACATTTACTTTCTTGTTATTATGTGCAATATCAATAATACCTAGGGAAGAATAATGCATACAAAATATGACTGGAGAGACAGAAACTGGAAAGGAAATGTCAGTAGCCACAATTAAGGTGTGATAATAACAGAAAACCATCAAAGTTATCTAAAATAATTGGAATGCTTTTTAATCGACTAACCAGCTGGGTAGGTTGTAACAGACTCGTTTACTTATTATGTGTAAGACAATTAATTTGATGTATTGTGCAAGCAAAATTTGGCAAGAAGATTCAGTATTTTCTATGCCAAAATTTGTCTGCATTGTTAAACTGCACTGCTGAGCCACCAAACAGAAACAGAGTGAAATACACGGAAATGAGACACAGAAACCTGCATGTAGAATCCGTGGATAGTGAATAACAAGCAATAGACATTATAAGGAATGTAACTTAAGGCAAATTTTTGAAATAGTGCAGATGAATCTTACTTTAGAAGAGAAGTTTTTTCTCTGATGGGAGTCAGAGGTTATGACTCAAATCTAGGTGGTTAACCTGTTGTCATCTACAGAGATACAGACATTATGCCAGCTGTCTAGCCACTAGATAGAGGATTCAAATGAACGATGCTGGCAGTTAGGGTCCTGTTACCTGCCACTGAGTATCCTGGGTATTATGCTGAGAAGCAAGAAGGATGCAAATCTTTCTGAAGCATGTGACATTTGTCAGCCCCTTGCAGCTGGCTTAGATCAGCAAAGAGTATTTCAAATAGCACTAATACATGCCCCACCCACATGCTGCTGTCCTGCAAGGATTTAATCACACGAACAAAAGACAGCACAGCAAAATCAGACGCTTCAGTGGTTTTCATACCCTTTCAACAGTGAGAAAGGAGTATGTATGCTGGATCGTTCTGAGCAAGTCTTTCAGACCGTGGAAAAGGTTTGTAGCCGCTGCTGTAACACACTATCACTAGGAAATTTGGCTTTCCAACTAGGATTTTCTTGAAATTCACAAGGCATAAGTCCATGCAGACCTGAGATAATGTAAGATGGCACACATCATACTACTCCATGCTAAAAAGCCTTTTGCTTCATTCTCCTTGACTAGCTCCTCGTCAGATAACAAAGCAGGATCTATTACTTCCTAAAGCAAAATGGATGACAAAGTTGCACCATTCCTAATATTTTTTTTAGAATACTGGGCTAGGAGGTGAAATAAAAACATCCTCTAGGCTGATTAGGTAAGCATTATTATGGAGTAAAACAAATGTTTTTTGAACAAACAAAGAAAATGTTAACAAACTAAATATGTGCTGCAGAGATGATTTATTTTTTTTTTACACCACCAAAGCCTAACTTGAACTGTAGCCAACAGCAAAAAATAACTCTCCCCAATGAAGAAATTTCCAAATATTAAATGTAGGACGTGTTCATTTTCAGTTTCAGTTAAGCAGACTGGATGAAGCATCTAGGTACTCAAGCATGTGGGTTTTTTAGCTGAATCCACTATTTCATGTGGATCAAAACTAATCTTTTCCTTTTTCTATGGATTTGTAGAAGCATGTCTTGTAGCTCAGTAAATGTGACTAGTGAAGTATACATTTAGAAAATGTTTTTCCTTCTTTTCATGGAAACCTATTAAAGTCTCCCTTGAGTTTTAACCAAATTTTCACCTCCTGCAACTGTCTTTGGCTCTGCCAACTGTCATTACAGACCAGTGAGAAAATTCCATGTCCCTTGATCAAGTTCTCCACTAATTTGCTTGATCTTCTACTTTCTATCACACTGATGTTCGTTATACTGAGGCAGTGAAGATATTCACATCTCATTCAACTCCCTAGCACATTTGCTAGACAATGATTAATGCAATCTCTTTGCTTCCAATGAAATAGTTTAAGGGCAGATTCGTATTTTAGGGCAAATTCATAACTGCCAATTTTCTCTTAAAACAACTGGTTTAGTGCTTAAATGTGCTTATACTCTCCATTGTGTGCATATCATTTGATTATCTGAATGGACTCTACTCTTCTGATTGTGTAAATCTGACCAAATAAAATGCTTGCAACCACTAAGCCACTCCCAGGAGAAACTTCACTTTAGATATCATCGCTTTTCATCAACTTCTTGCCTACTACATGCAAAATACACATTGTTGGTCAGAAGAATGTGTATTTTGTATGTTCTATGTTCAGAATTTGCATGAATGAAGTCATGGGGATGGGTTAACATCATTCTAAGTCAAGAGAACAATCTGCTGTCAATCAAAAAAATGGAAATAAACTTTCATTAAGGTCATGCTCTACTTTTTCACAGCATGTGAAAAGATTTTATAAAACCAACAAAACATTGAACACTCTAGCTTTTCAGGATTTGGGGAGGGTTCTTTTAATTACTATTCAAATTCATACTAATTTTTCTCTCTAAAACTTTAGAACTATTTTCAAAGAATTTTCTACGCTCAATTCAAAAGCAAGGCATGTTACATATAAATATTGTAAGCCAAATTTTGCATCCATTGAAGTGAATTGCAAAGCTCCCTCTGAATTCAAAAAGTCTAGGGATCTAAGTTCTGTTCTTGTAAAAATCTTATCACTGGCTTAGAATTTCTCTACATAAATATTAAACTATACATTCCTCTCTTTCTAGATATAAGTGTACAAGAAGTGAGAGAATCAGAAATATCTATGCTAATACATGGTGTCTAAGATGAAGACTTTTGATCTAATAAACAACTTCTAAGATAAAGATATTGCTGAGGGAAGTGGCCAGTGTCACTGAGGAGGGATTATAAAGTAAGCGTTCCTAGAGGTGGCTTCTAGCCTGAACTGCTCCACAACTGTGCAAATAATATAGTTAACAATGTAAAAACCTTCAGAATGCCACAAAATTGCAAGATTATCTCTTTCCTATAACATTCATGTTCCAAAACCCCTATGACCAGCTTTAACATAATAACTGCCTCTAGTCAATTTAGTCTCTTAGAAAATCTACTTCCACAATGGCAAAAGAACGCTTGATAAAACATTCCTACATGGGCTTTGAAACAGAGTTAATAAGAATGCCTTTGAAGTGAAAAGGACTAGTTTAGTCTGACAAAAAGATCAATAGAAAGCAGGACCATTTTGTGTGTGACAGCAATTCACTGAACAAACAGTTATGGGAAGCTCTACTTCAGATCATTCTTTCCACATTCTCTCAGTCTAGGAAGTCAATAGGAGCTTTACCGGGAGGAGGGCAGGAAATCCACCTCATGTGCAAAAAAACCCAAAAAAACCCCAAAACCCAAAAAATACCCCAAACCGGCAAAATAGATCAAATGCATTCTTTCTGATCTTATTTTTTCCCCCACTAATCTGAACATGTAGAATGCAGCAAGAACTTCACTTACTACCTATGAATACTCCCTCAGAAGCTTAAGCTTAACTAATGCCTCTCTCACATTCTTCAAGTATTTTAATTAAAAATATTTGAAACAACAAAAACAAACACAAACTTCCCCAAATCCCTAAACTACCTGAAACTATTATTTCCTATAAAATTGACAAGAATTTTTGAGTTGATAGTATTTCCCTGAACTAAAAATGTGTTTGTTTACAGAAGTTTTTCCACAACAGCTTTCTTGAAGATGATCAGCTGGTTTGTGATATACACAGAGAGAACGTGGATTAAAACCTATGATACAGACCTAGCAGAAGCAGGTAAGTTCAACAAAATAGTTTCATTAATTTGTGAAGGGATTCATCTTTACTTGCTATCTAACTTATACTATTATGATTTTGGAACCCACTAAATCATGAATACTCAATTCCATAAGAACAGGATTCTTGTTACAACTTGTGTATTGATTGGTTATTAAGTCATAATTATGTCACATCATCATTTT
Source organism: Tricholaema leucomelas (assembly GCA_013400475.1). Classification (NCBI taxonomy): domain Eukaryota; kingdom Metazoa; phylum Chordata; class Aves; order Piciformes; family Lybiidae; genus Tricholaema lacrymosa; species Tricholaema leucomelas. Next base: position 86,818 of record WAAF01001161.1, on the reverse strand, counting down.
AGTTCCTAAAGCTCCTAAAAAAAAAACCAAAACAAAACCAACTTTTTATATTATATATTTTATTACATAATGCATAGGTTTGTTTGTTGTGGTTTTTTTTTTCCACGTGGCATTTCAATTTTTTTTAAGTAGATCTTCTGTGTTTGGAAGTCTGCTGTTGTTGTAGTAGGTTGAATGTGGTATATTATGGAGGAAAGACAGCAATCCTCTTTTTATGCAACATTTACATTTGTTCCTCCATATGGGTGATTAATTTGGAATATATTGGGTGAATCTGTGTCACCGATTACTCTGTATGGGAAAACAAACCAGACCCGGGAGCTTACTATCTACATCAGACAGCACGGTTCCAATATTTTAATGTAATAGATAATAGTGAAACTTTAAGGTTACATAACGATATTACAGCAGTCATGTTTTGGCTTATATATTAGGGGAAAACATATGGAAGGTGAGAACTGGTGAAGAACTGGTAATTTGTGCAATTCAAACCATATGACTGAGTACAAGGAGCACAGCATGAGGAAGACAGAGATATAAGAGGAAAATGTGCCCAGAGTGCAAATAAGGTAGAGATCAGCAAAAGTAACTAGAAAGCAAAGAGAAAATGTAATAAGTTTTATACAGGATAAAAAACTTTAACTTGATATAGAAGAGCAAGTAAAATACCCCATAGCATGGTTCCAGAAAGGTTTTTTTGCAAGACTAGAACAATAAAAGTGTCCAACTGGACAGAATACACATGTAATCAAGAATGCATCTATGAAAAAAAAAAAAATTCTACTTTTTTTTTTCTTCTATCATTTGAGTTTCGTGTAGAATGTGCAGGTTAACAATGTGTTTGATGCTATCTCATATTTGCCAATTTCATTTTCACATTAGTTTTAATTATCTCACTTCTTCATTAACAGTCCTTGTGGGATTTTGTTTCTGCTTCTCCGGGCAGTAGAGAAGTGAGACCCACAAATTTTCTCTATTCGATTTCAATCTCGTTTGTATTTCCTACTTCTATCACCACTTTCTTGTACAGCTCATTTCTTCTGAATTAGAGTATTGAACTAGGACAAGAAGCAACAAGCACAAACTTTAAAGCGGAGATTCCTCCTGAATATCAGTAAACACTGTTTTCACTGTGAAGGTGACTGGGCACTAGCACAGGCTGCCTAGGGAGGTGATGGAGTCTCCACTCTTGGAAATACTCAGAACACATCTGCATATGATTGGGGCCCACCTGCTCTAGGTGACACTGCTTGAACAGATGACCTCCAGAAGGTCCCTTCCCATGACAGTCATTCTATGATTCTGTGGTTTCTTCTTTCCAGTGAATTTTTCCCTTTTGCCTTTTTTTTTCCCCATTTAATTTATTTTATGCTACCACACACTACTCTCCTTTATAATATCGATATCTCTCTGCCCTTCCAACAGTCATGATCCTGATTTCTCTTTGAAAGTGCTTGCAAAGCAGTTGCTGAAGGGAATAAATGCAATGGAGCTTTCAGGGAAAAAAAAGAATTGTCTGCTAAACTTAGAGATATATTAGCCCAAAATGACTCCACAAGGTGAGACAACTGATCCCACTATGAGTTATGAGGACTGCAGGATAGATGGCATGAAAGACAGACAACTGAGTATTTAAAATATCATTAAAACAACTGTTTCAGGTTTGAGGCTTTTCCCCCCCTCTTTTCATAACAGGGAGACCTTAAGAGTCTAATTAGGCAAGGTGTTAATAGATGGAAGATGCCCTCTTCTGAGAAGACACCACATTAGCCTCAACTGATGCTGCTTCTGAAATGTGTAGTTATTCTTTTGCTTAAGAATGGCAATAATTAATGTATTTATCTACTAAAAGTGTATTTTCATTTCTGTCTTCTTCTAGGCCTTAGTTTTATTTTACTTTCATGCATTCATGATTGTTAGCTGAGATTTTTTTTAATTAAAGATTTATGTAATTTGCTATTATTTCTATCATTTTAACTTTAGGTATATTGTATAAAAAGAAGACCTCCATAAACAATTTCTTTTTGAAGCTAAAAAAAATCAGAACAACTCAAAAGAGCAAGTCATACACTGGATGGGTTACTCTAATGAAAGAATCATATAAAACTGAGTTCAACTGGGTGCTATATAAATTACATTAAAGGAACAGTGGAACAGGAGCTCTGGATTATGAAGCTCTAGAATGGTACAAAAATGGGATGAGATTCACCTCACCAGACCTTGTTGTTTGTGTAAATTGGATGCCAATATGAAAGCTACTCAGCCTAGCTTCTCCCTATTATTGATTTGGGAAGAAATAAGTACTTAGAGAGAAGTGCTCTTCTTTTTAAGTTTTTAAAAGTTTTTAAGCTCTACTTTTAAAGCTCTTTTTCAGAATTATACAAATTGTGCCCTACAAGTACTTTCTTTGTTTTGAATGAAGCCCAAGGGAACTAACTAGTTTTGGTATTGATATTTACAAAGTTGGCACCAACATTTGGTCAGATGAATCTCACTCTTTCTGTTTGTCATATTGGGTGTGTATTTAAAATTTATCACAGTCAGAAGACTTAAAGATATTTAAACATTTTCTTAAGTCTACTAGCATGTAAGAGGTGGCATGAAGATATCCTAATGAGATAATATGCTACATAAAAAATAAACCCAGAAATTAAAATCAAACAAAAAGCTACTAACAGGAATTACACATTACTCTGAAACTCAGCACAACATATCTCAAGTCTCAACAAAGCTACAAATGGGTAGATTGAAACTGGTTGTTAGGAATAGGCTCTTCACCATAAGGGTGGTGAGACCTTGGAATGGCATTGCCCAGGGCGGTGGTCAAAGCCCCATCCCTGCATGTTTCAGGACAGGCTGGATGAGGCTCTGGACATCCTGATCTAGTGAGAGGTGTACCTGCCCACAGCAGGGGGGTTGGAACTACATGATCCTTGTGGTCCCTTCCAACCCTGACTGATTCTATAATTCTATGTGCTATTCAAAAATATTTTTCTATGTACTATTCAAAAATAATTTTAAATTGCTTGTTTATTGATTATTTCTAACAATGTCACACTTCAAAGCTTCAAAATCCCTTACACCAATGTAATTTTGCACTTGCTAAAATTAATTTTGCTTAATGGGTAATCATCCAGAAATAAGTTTCTCACAATGTCAAACACAAAAGCATCTTAAATGCTTAAACAAATCTTCAGCATCGTGCTAGAGCAAGCACTGAATGAGGAGGCATATTTCCCAGGTCAGAGCAGTTCAGTTAAACCTCTGCTCTATTAAGAAGCCCACAGGAAGGCAACATTCAGAGAAATTCTTGGCTTCGTACCCAAAGAAATTAGAAGGCAAAGTCTGATAAAGAAAGTCAAGATTTGAAAGCTGTAGGTTAGAAAGGCCTGTTCTAGATGAATAAAATTAAAGGTCATGTTTATCTTTTTTCCAACCAAAGCTTCAGCAATTTAAATGTCCAGACTTTGCAAACAGAACGTAGGTTTTTATTCCTCTTTCATTTCACACAGATGAAGCACCACCTTCTGCCATATCAGTAAATCTCTCTTCTAATCCCTTTAACCACTAAACTAGTGATCTGTGTAACCTCACCTCCATGTTAGTGAAAACTGTCCTCTTGATGTAATGCTTGCAGACCATGTAAGCTCCTTTCTGGGCTTGCCATCAAAGAGAACAAAAAAGGAGAGGAGGAAAAATATGAGAGGTATCCTTAAAACAAATTACTGAAAAAAAAAAAAATATATATATATATATAAACAAGATGACCTTGGTTAGTGAACTGTGAGGGATATCATAGTTAACATCTTGTATTAGGCCTGTCAGAATCACAACTTCCTAGACCCAAAACTAATTTCTTCTTTAGTCTCCTTCTCTTCTGTCAGTATTTCAAAAATAGAAACACAGTTTGGCTTAATTTCTTGTTTCACTTTAACTAGTATCTGTGCAGATTTGTTAGTAAATGCTGTCAAGTCACTAGAATAAACTGACATATTTAAAGAGTTTTTTCCCTAAAGTATCTCTCATTAAAAAAATTGATGAGGCTAGGTGCTTTATGAATAATTACATTGCGGTATGAGCTGAATCAGGATTCTTACTGTTTTTTTTTTACCATGGCTGCACATAAAGGATGAAATTTTGGCCCCTCACTGAATTATCATGGATTTAGCTACAATTTATTCTGCACATAAAGCACAACCTGCTAAAACATGAAACAACAGAAGAAAGCTACCCTGGTTAGTACTGAAAAAGCACATAGAATCATAGGATCATAGATCAGTTTCTATTTATTCTCTATAGAAGAAAATGATACTACAATAAAAACATCCTTAGCATAAATTTATGCCACTCTACACTCTTATGTTTCACTATAGGAATCAGTAACACATCTGTGTATATTGTCTGCTTCTGGAATCATCTTGTAAACAAGGTCATTTTATCTTCAGTAGCAAGCTAACCCACTGCAGTACATAATATTAGTAAAAATAAATGATAGAAATGGAATAGGCTGATGACAGAAACAAGGAAATGACCCCGCAGGAAAGCTTACTGAATAGAAGAATACACATAATTAGATGAAAATACATATTGGGCCACCTCAGAGCAGCATGCTCAGATCATGAAATTCACTGCTTGCAGGTGGCAGGTAATAAAGGTAAACAGATCTTCTGAGACTGGCGACTAGATCACAAAATACATTCTTTTTACAATTCACCAAAACAGAGTTACTAAAATATTCTGTGAAATCCTAAAATAACTGTGATTGCTGTCTCTGCAAACAAAAAGGAATTTAATACAGTACAAAATTATGAGAATTCTTAATACAGTTATCTGCAGATCTGGGCATGCTTTCTTTATATCCATATCTTCCCTCAAAATGTCTTCTTTTTCTAACCAGAGGGATGAGAGTCCTCTAAATTTGAAGAGCTACACTTAAATAGACTCTCAAATCAAAAGAAGGAATGCTGTTTCTTAGAGCCCTACTATAACATAATTATGATGGATACAAATCTTACAGAAACTACTTTGAAAACATTTATTGCATATAAAACCAAAATATCACATTGGTGTTGCTACCACTAACAGAAATTTCACATTCTAATAATGGTAAATCAAGCTACTTCTAAGATGAATGAGACACTTGGAAAACTGTTCTAAGTTAAAATGATTTCAAGTACATTCTAGAAAATAGCACATAGTACACACACACAGTGGTGCTATCCACCTATTAGATAATTCAAATTCTACAAAAAAAGAAAGAGAGAGACAGAAGATGACAGAATAATTGAGCATGTCCAGAGAAGGGCGATGAAGCTGGTGAGAGGCCTGGAACACAGCCCTATGAGGAGAGGCTGAGGGAGCTGGGGTTGTTTAGCCTGGAGGAGGCTCAGGGCAGACCTCATTGCTGTCTACAACTACCTGAAGGGAGGCTGTAGCCAGGTGGGGGTTGGTCTCTTCTCCCAGGCAACCAGCAACAGAACAAGGGGACAAAGTCTTAAGTTGTACTGGGGGGGGGTATAGGCTGGATATTAGGAGGAAGTTCTTCACAGAGAGAGTGACTTGACATTTGGATGGGCTGCCCAAAGAGGTGGCAGAGTTGCCATCCCTACAGGTGTTCAGGAAAAGACTGGATGAGCACTTAGTGCCATGGTATAGTTGATTGGATAGGGCTGGGTGATAGGTTGGACTGGATGATCTTGGAGGTCTTTTCCAACCTGGCTGATTCTATGAATACTCACTTTTGGTTGTTCCAGACACCTCTTCCTGCTAAACAATCATTATCCTTTTGATTTAAAGATTTCTTAATAATTACTTTTTCAAAATAATTGGTGGAAAAACCCAAACCACCTAACCTTCATATGTGGAAGAGTATTATCTGACAAATCCATCTAATGCTGGTGCTTCAGAAGTCTAATCCTTGGTTTGGCACAGTTGTCTGTACTATCTAACACACACATAAACTTCTGAAGCCTACAGACCTAGCACTATGCTTTCTGTAAACGTGTTTGTGACAGGAGAACCGCAATAGGTTTTGTTATTTTGTTAAAAGATTATGCAGGGGTGTTAATTCGTCTGATTGTTATCTTTGCATTGCATGACTAAAGTATTACCATCTGCTGCTGCGGTTTAAACCTGCTGAACCAGCGACAAACCATGTTCACTCCTACCTCTCCTCCAATGCGATAGGGGAGGAGAAACCTACAACAAAAGGCTCAAGGGTCAAGACACAGGACAGGGAGGGCACAGTCACCAGTTACAGTCACAGGCGAAAGACAGACTCAACTTCTGGGAACAAGATCAACTTAGTTTACACAACACCACCATATACCATCAGTTAAAACAGAGTAGGGCAGTGATAGATATAACTGGATTTTAATTACATCTTTCCCCCACCCCTCCATTCTTCATGGGCACAGCTCTGATGGCATCACTCTCACAGTGCTCCAGCGATGCAAAGAAGGGGGTTGTGGTCAATCTCAGTCTGCTGCACTTTGTTTCTGCTGCTCCTGCAACCTCAAGGGAAAATTCCTCCCAATCCTCTTATGCAACATGGTGTTGCTTCCCCAGGAGACAGTCCTCCGTGAACTTCTCTTACCATCATAGGTCCTTTCTGCAGGGTGTAATCCTACCAGTGACAGACTTCTCCAGAATGGGTTTCCATCAAAGCCATGGGCTTCTCTCAAAATTATGGCTTTCATTGGGATCGGTCCCCTCATCCAGCATTCGGTGCTCCATGGGCTGCAGACAGGATCCTGCTCCACTACAGATCTCTAAGAGATTCTCCAGCATGACTCTCCACCTCCTTCATCACTAATCTCAGTGTCTTCATGGTTTTCTCCCTCAAGTCCCAGTCCAGAGAAAGGCCACAAAAATGATCAGAGGGCTGGAGCACTTCTACAAAGAGAAGCTGAGGGAGCTGGGATTGTTCAGCCTGGAGAAGAGGAGGCTTTGGGAAGACTTAATAGCAGCCTTCCAGTATCTGAAGGAGGCCTACAAGAAAGCTGGGGAGAGGCAAAGGCATGTAACACTAGGTCAAGTGGCAACCATTTTAAACCAGAGAAGGATAGATTTAGATTGGAAATTAGAAGGAAGTTCTTCACAATGAGTGTGGTGGAACACTGGAACAGGTTGCCCAGGAAGGTGGTGGAGGCCCCATCCTCAGAGACATTCAAGGTCAGGCTTGATGGGGCTCTGAGCAACCTCATCTAGTTGGGGATGATCCTTCTTACTGCAGAGTGATGGGACTAGAGGACCTCAAGAAGTCTCTTCCAACCCAGTGCAGTGATACTAAGATTCCTCTCTGAAACAAAAGAACTTGCCCAATGGATTTCCCCCTTTTGATCTAGGCTCCAGCAACTTTCTCCATGCGTCTTACAGAAGCCACACGAGTAGTCCTCTCTCATGGTACCAAAACTTTGACAAACACAAACCAAAAACTTATCTTGTCTTTGGGTTAACAATGTTTTTTTAAAAAAATCCTATGCATGTCTCTATTTTTTGCACAGAAATCAAGTGACACAGCACATAACAGAAAACTTTTGTCTCACATGGGCTGCAGGCACAGGAAGATGTTAAATCCTTGTTTAAAACAGGTGAACATTTTTGTCACTGGCAGGTACCAACAGGCTTAAACAGGCTAAATACATGTTGCATTGTTATGATTTATGTAAAAACTTGATATTCTGGCAAAAAGTATCAATAACTACAAAAATTGTTTATTGATATTAAATCTCACCAGAAAACTTATTTACAAGGTTCAAACAAGAGAGCCAATGGCATCCTGGCCTGCATCAGGAATGGTGTGGAGGTCATTCTGCCCCTGTACTCTGCACTGGTTAGACCGCACACAGTTGAGTGNGTGGCACTTGGTGCCATGGTCTAGCCTTGAGCTCTGTGGTAACGGGTTGGACTTGATGATCTATGAGGTCTCTTCCAACCTTGGTGATACTGTGATACTGTAACACATATTTGCGGGTATTTAGACAGAGGCAATTTGAACAAGTAAGAAAACTTGCAATATATAAACAATTCAAACAGTGGGAAAAATAATCTGGTGGTCAATATGTTGCTTGCCCTCTATGGGAGATTGACAGGCTCCTTTCTGCTAAAGCAGAAGGCATTGTCAGTTCGTTTACAGTTACCAAATCAGAACTTTAATTTCAAAAAGGCTTTTTAGATTATTTACCCACAAAACAGTATCAGACAGTACTCAAAGCACATAGAGGGGTTACTGTCAGCAGTTCGAAAGCCGTTAGAGGCTTTGGAGTTTTCCCCTGTGCTCTGGACGGAAGCTGGGGATTAACACAGTTCATGACCTGGTCTTGGTTGCTTCCAGGATGAACAGTGTGCAGGCAGACACAGTCTTGCTGGTGGCTTATTCTTGCCTATAGCATAGAGGCACTCCCTGACAAACTGAGGCATGGCAGTTTCCACGTGGACAAGATCGCACATCAAAGCCTGTAACACAGCAAAGCGGCCCTGGAGCATGAGGCAAAGCACAATGTCGCAGGGCAGAGCATGTTACCTGCAACTCAGCTCCATTTATTAACTGCCCGACTATAATGGCTCCTTTGGCCACAGATATGCACCAATCAGAATGGCACTTTGCCAAAACTGACCATATTAGATGTGCTAAATAGGAGCATGATTTGTGTTAGAAAGAAACAAAAAGGGAGGAGATGTGCCTCCCTGGGAGGGACAAATAGCACAGGAACTGGCAGGGATTTTCTTATTGCGCTTGTGCAAGGCAGGAGGACAGAGGGGAGTCAGAGTCGGGAGGACACACAGGGAAGACCACCAGAGGTGACTGGACTATGCAGGTGCATAAAGGATCTCTGGTGTAGCAAGAATTTCAGGGACTTGTTTACATACTTAATACATATGCATGAACTTAGTGTGTAAATGGGACAGGATGTCACATGCCCATTGCAAGAAGTTGGTAGAGCGCAGACTCCCCTCGTGCCCAGCGCCCAGTGCAGCTTCGTTCCATTTAAAAAAATACATTTTATATTGTCTTTAGTACTGATTGGTTTGTGCCTGAGATCATTTACAACATTAGGTGAAACCAGGAGCTTGCTTTCCCTTATTTGGGAAAACACAGGCCATGCATAAACAAGTGAATACACCTTGTTTACCACTGCAAAGCAGAACAAGTTTGGGCAAGTTTTGGCCCCTCAAACTGGCTGTCTCCAATCCTTTTGTCTTCTTTCCCATGCTCTGCTTCTTCTCCTCCCCAACAGAGGGAAGGGGATCATGGGACCATGGTTGGGCAAGCCAAGACATGTATTAGGCCTATATTGGCCCTCCACAATATGCGTGTAACACCATTGCTTGGTTGTGGGTTGTTTGTTTTTTTTTGGATGTTTGTGTTTTGGTTTGGGTTTGGGTTTTGGGTTGTTTTTTAATTTGAAAACAGAATCTGTAATTGCTGGGGAGTAAAAAGCCAGGGCAACCCAGCTATGGTCAGTATGCTCGGGGAGAGCAGTCTAGCTTAATGCTGCAGCTTATAGCCTTGGAATACAGACACTTGGGCAAAGAAAAGAGCACAATAATCCTTGACAAAAACAATCTAGAGATCATGCAGTGTTATTGTTTCCTTTCTGAAGAGCTGAATTTCCTTACAGAAAGATCCCACCAGAGCAAGCAGGAGCAAGCTAAGAAAAGCAGCTGACTCTTGCTGACATAGCAGGACTCTGAACCAGCAGGAAAACATCCATGTCTTCTGCTGATTTAAATCGGCTCACAGGTGGATCCACTAAGTAACAAAGCCAGGGTAAGAAGCAGCTAACAGGCAGGATGCCAGAAAGAGTGTAGGGAGAAACAGGACTTCCTTTTTCATAGGGGTTAGCACTGCTCAATCCATCTGGTGAAGCCATATCCTCACAAAGAGCATATGGAACTGGACTGTTATCCATGTGCTTGGAGAAAGAGTTTCTTTTGCTTCTCTGTTTCCCTGCTGTAACACGTTCCTTGGAAATGCTTTTTTTAAAAATGTATTGTTTGGGAGCACAGAAGAAAAGTGTGCCAAGTGCCAAGATTTCATTTTCTGGGTACTCATTAAAAGGCTTAACTGAGAGCTTTTTCAGCAAACATCCTTGGAAGTTACATGTTTCTTATTCAGTCCAAAACTAACAAGCCCAAAAGCATGTTTTGCACATGGGAGCTATTTCACTGCATTTGTTTAATATTTCAGATTTGATACTTTCACAGAGCTCTTAGGGTGGTAACCTTCATCCACATAAGCACTTGCTTTGTAGCAACAAAACTGCTGCTCTTCAAATGGCATATGCACTCATGAATGGTAGAAATACACACTGTGTTTATAAGATTTTAAGGCACACTGTGTACTTCAGAAGCAAAAAAAGAAAATTTCAAACCACAAACACTGCACTTAATTTTACAACCGGACTCATCTGTGGCCATGTTTACTTGTTGCTGGATGAGCAGGAAATTGTCATTTCCAGTTCTATGTTGCTGAGCTGCTCTAATTAAATACCAATGTATCATACCTAACAAAAACTATAATATTGCAAAATAGGAAAGCAAAAGGGGAGAAATAAACAGGATAAATAGGGTTGCTTTGAACAGTTCCTTTACTCCTTACAAAATGGGTAGAAAATACTATCAAGGAGCAATTTTTTTCCCCATATAGCATACAATTATTACAATAGAGCAACTCAGAAAATGTTTATTAGGAAATCAAATTCTGGCAATAAATGTCTAGTGACTAAAACCTAACCACTTGAGAAACTGAACACCTTCCACTCCCACTGTGATTTTACATGCTTCATCTTTTTTTTCAAGAAACAGCTGCATCTTCTGGAAGAATGCTACCCTCTGCTATGAAAAATGATCATTTCACTTTAGCAGTTAAATACTGATAAGTAGATCTTGGTAAGGGTAAGGGTTGGAGGTTTGCTTTGGTTTATTTTGTTGTTGGATTGTGGGTTGTTTTTGTTGTTTTTTGGTTTTTTGGTTTTTTTTGTGTGGGTAGTTTTTTGTTTTGTTTTGGGGGTTTTGTTATTTATTTGTTTGGGGATCTTTTGTGTACTTTTAGAATTCCAATCTCTTTCTTACTGTCCTGTTTCTTATTTCTCTCAACTCAATTAGACTAGCTAGGTGGCTACCCTCTGCAACAAAGGCATGTGGGATTAGTATCTCCTATATTTTGCAGTATTTTTCTCTCTTGCAATGCTATTTGCAACTGAAATTATTTCCCTTAAATGTTATTTCAATTCACCTCAGTCACATCAGTTAACATCTAGAGGGATAGATTTCTGTATTTTCTGGGCTTGGTGAGTTTTGTCTGGTTTGGGTTTTTTTCTCCCCATTTTCCTGATTTAAAAGCTTTCTGTTGCACAGTGTTTACAAAATGCCAGACAACCCAATTGTTTTAATTCCTGAAATTGTCATCGCATTTGTCATCTACACAGCTAGAAAAGCCAAAGCTATGTCTCCTTGCTATCACACAACATATTTAAGTGTTGGCAAAAGCTGAAGGGAAAATAAATTGAATAAAGAACTTCATTTTTTCCCCCCAGTTTCGCTCAGGAAGAAAGAAGGGCAAATTATTTTAGAATGGGCCATTTTTTCTGAAGTCAAAAATGTTGTGTTTAAACCTGTTCTTGAGACAGTCACATCTTACCCATCCCTGGCTTGTTTTCAGATGGGACATTGTGACCATTTGAGCTAGACAAAAAAAAAACCCCAAAAACTAGAAACTAGGAATTGAGAAACTTAGAAGTGGAAGAGCAGTGGAGTCTCTGAGTGGAGAGGTGAACATTCCAGGGATAGGCCACAAAATGACAACAATGGATAAGTTAATGTAATTTCACTGGAGCATCAAAAGCTTTATCTCTGGAAGCACAGCTTGTATCTCCCCCTTTCGCTGCTTCTGCTGCACCTGCTGCTATCTCTCCCTGATGCTGTTTTGGCTGCTGCTTGCTACTTCACCATTGCTTGACCCCATCCCCATCTTCTGTAAGGTTACTGTATTCTGTGATAGTTTGTTCTATCTATATTGTTATATTTAAACTGTAAAAATACAATCTCTTTTTTTCTGATGTCCCAAATTCTGAGTTGTAGGGGAATTTACTCTCTCTGGGGCAGGTTTTTAACTTACTGGGGGAGAGATCCACTCTAACCCATCACAGACATCAACATCCATTAACTCTCCCAGCTGAGTCTATTCATGGTAAACTCACACAAACAGGAACAAAAAAAAAAAAATCAACTTGAAAAAGCTTTAGACATAGAGTAAAATAACACATTTTCAACGCTGTAAAGGTCTTACTTTATGAAATCACTTGGATTCCTAAATGTATATTCAAAAATCCTGCCCCTGTGCATTGTTTTCACAGGAAGGTTTTGATGGCATGGGGGTGGGTAGAGAGAAGGCTACAGGGCTGGATTTTGTACGAAGGTACTAGAATCACAGAATGTCAGGGACTGGAAGGGACCTCAAAAGACCATCTAGTCCAACCTCCCTGCCAGAGCAGGATCTCCTATACCAGATCACACAGGAACACATCCAGGCAGGTTTTTAATAGATCTCTAGAGAGGGAGACTCCACAGCCCCCCTGGACAGCCTGTTTCAGTGTTCCATCACCCTCATAGTGAAAAAATTCCTCATGTTTACATGAAACTTCCTGTGCCTCAACTTGCACCCATTGCTCCTTGTCCTGTCATTGGGTATCACCAAGAAGAGCCTGGCTCCATCCTCATGGCACTCATCCTTTACATATTTATGGTGACAGATCACCTCTCAGACTCTTTTTCCCCCGGAGCTAAAAAGCCCCAGGTCCTTCAGTCTCTTCCTCATAAGACAGATGTTCCATTGCCTTAATCATCTTTGTGGCTCCTCTTATGTAAGAGAGCCAATGCCAGCTGGCTACAAGGTAGAACTACCATCAAATTCTTGATGCACGTCCAGAATACAGCTTCACAGCACCTTAAGGTGACTTAAGGTGAAGTGTGGTATCACTGCCTACCAAATGGTCTTCATGTCCTCTGCTGCTGGTTCAGGAAGATAACCAGATACAAGCTGTCTAGAAGGAAATTTTTTGCATCTCTAGCCATTCAAAAGTCTTGGTTAGGGCTCTGCATCAGAACACAGCACTACCCAGGTCTGGATTTAGACTGTTCTCAGCATTATAGCACATAAACACTCAAACTAGATTTAACCAAATCTGGATTCAAAAAGCAGCCCAGCTTCAACAGCACAAATATTTGGGTGCACTTACTTCCTTCAGAGGGAAACTCCTTAGAGTAAAAGCTAAAAAACGAAGTTCTAAAAGTACTACTTTTTAATTTCAGATCTACATTAGTAACTGTGGCACAGAAAATAACAACCCATTGACAGAATCATATAAATCAAACATGTTAACATAGTGTAAAATTACCTGATTTTGAAGAGGGCAAGAATATGAGATGGCATTTAGCTACATAAAATGCAAGGGTACATGCTCAGAGGTGGCTATTATTTCTAACTTAAAGTGTAATGTCTCAGAAGCACAGGGATGAAGGAGCCATAAGATCATGAATGGATTACAAAATGAGCATGAGGCACCAATGTGATACAATTGTGAAAGGCAAACACTGTAACACAAATGCAGGAAGTATAGATAATAATGTCATTGTAAAAGCTCTTAGTGAATTCTCCTTATTTTTTAAATTTTTGTGTGTTTTTCTATGCCCAAGTAATAGCAACACAAGGGTAAAAAGCTGAATTCCACAACTGGGCACCAAGACAGTCCTTTGGTAAGAAATTAATGACTCCAATGTGTCCGCTGCCTTTCGCACATTTCTTCTACCTTAACCCTAACGAGACCTCAGTTAAAGCAAGCACAACAAAATGCTTTTCCGTGACCACTGTGGCAAAAAGTGTGCGGGAACAAGCCTCTCAGCCTAGGGTGAAAGGTGACCTTTCTGCGGGCAGCAGGAACTCTGGAAATATGAAAGCAGTCTGGCAAAATCTTCTCTGCACTAGAAATACTGACACATCCAGAGCTGGAAACTCAGCCATGAACAAGCATTAAAGACAAGCAGTACTTTGCATTTTCCTGCAACCTTATTTAGCCTTTAAAATAAATGAGTTTGCTAGAAGTCTCAGATAACAAAACTGGAAACTGCTAGGTTTCTGCCATAAATTTACCCACCACTATTCAAACAGATCTCAAACTCCAGCTCCCCTATCGCAAGGAAGATGTGCATATTAAGGGATGTGAATCGGTATGCATGTGCATCCGTCTTTCATTGCCTAACACCTGCAGAACATTTCTGAGAACGACACAGTAACTGAAAACTGAAAACCTCAGGTAATCAAACCTAAAGATGAACTACGCCCACACTGCCGCATTACACATACTTGTTGGATACACATACACGCACATCCGCAGTTATATACAAGCCCATATGTAAGCTCATCAATCCCTTGCTGGTGTTTAATCAGAAATAAGGGAGCTCATCTTTGTTCAACAGCCCCATACGGCAGACCCCGTGCGAGGCGCGCAGGCCGCTAGCCGTCACGTCCGTCTACCGCGCTCGGCCCGGGACACGGCGCCCGACAGGTCCCCGGTCCTAATTTGTTCCGCCCGCCCCGGCCCAAGCACGCCCCTTCCACTTCCCCTGCAAGCCTGCCGGGACGTCACTTCACGACGCCTACGAAAAACATGGGCGTCCCAGCACCTGGGTCCTACCTCGACCGCGAAACTGCCAACGCCACTGCCTCATTAGACATCCCCACTGCCGTTCTCCGGTGCCCTACTGCACCGCTCAGCCTCTCCCCTCCGCACGTCAGTAAGGCATGAGGACAGAACACGTCCGCTCCCTCCGCTGAAGCGGTCGGCAGAGCGTTTTTAGTTTTCCTTTACAGTCAGGCGCTCCGCTGACAGCTCAAGCGGGAAGAGGCAGCGAAGGCCCCGCCGGGCGCCGGGTGGCTGTTGACGTGTCGGTGGAGGCCGGCGGTCCTCGGGAGCATCATGTGAGTGAACAATCCCGCGCCTCGCTGCCCTCTTCTCTCTACCTTCTCCCAGCTCTAATCTAGTACTTTCCCCTCACTCTCCCCAGGTCGAAGGTCACCTTTAAAGTGACACTCACCTCGGATCCGCGGCTGCCCTACAAAGTGTGAGTGCTGTGACGGACTGGGGATGCTGCAGTGTATGCGTGACGCGAAAAGGCCGTGAAAACTGGTAGCAGCACCAACACAGGGGCTCCCAAATCGAGTGGCTTTTCATGGTCACCGTGGCAGGGGTTTCGCTGGAGTGGAAAAGGCAATTTCCCTCCCTCTGTGTAGAATGAGAGGCGGGTTACCGTTCTTAACTCGTCTGTCTCGCTTTTCTACTTGTTCTACTTCCAAACGTTATCTTCTTAGGCTTTGAACTGGAATTTAAGTAGTATATGCACGCTTTTGGCATTGGTAAAACCTAAGTTTCAATTAGTATAATAGCGAATAATATTGTTTTTTCAGGTTGTAAACAGTCAAGTGTTTATTATCTATGCTGTAATTTCAGGTTAAGTGTGCCTGAAAATACCCCATTCACAGCTGTCTTGAAGTTTGCTGCAGAAGAAGTAAGTAGAAAGTGATGACTTTTTAAACTCTTAAAACTTTCTTATTAAAACTGAACGCAGAAGGTTTTTAATTTTAAAATACAGTGGTTAATCTGGCAGAAGGAATGTTCTTGTTAGATGCACGTGGGCAAAAGCTTTACTGGAGCCAGTGGAGGTGTGCTAAAACTTTTCAGAGTCCTGAACTTAGTAATTCTTGCACAATTTACACATTGAGAATGAGTGTTGATGCAATTCCTGTTCTTCTTTGCAGTTGTATTAAACTATTTTATATCAATAGTGTAAACGTTTGTGACATTGTCTATAATTAAAAGATACTGCTATTACATCATTTTTCAAATTGCTTGTGTAGAATATGCAGAAGATTATTTAGAATTATTCAGGAAATCCTTAAACTCTTCTGTATTCAGTTTCAGTAATCTCTTCAGAGATGCAGTTTTTGACTGCAGATATTATTGAGATTAGACATATTGTCTAGGTTGAAAACAAAAAAACCAACAGATGAGAAAGACATGAGTAAGGTGTTCTTAGGTTTCTGTATCTTTGATCTTGCACATGGAATCCAAAAATAATAGGTGCCTAAATCACCTATATAATGTATTTGAAGAGATGGATCCTGTTCATTTCAGATTAAGTGTGCAAAGATTAAGAGATGTTCATCTGGGTATAAACAGTAAAATAAAGTGCTAAAAACATGATGACTTTTTAAGATCTCATTAGCAAGTAGATTCGCCTAAGAGTCCATTCTTGCAATTTTCTTCTTTATTTTTAGGAAAACTTGAAAAGTTTTGGGTTACTTAAAATTTCAGTTGTTCAAGCATTAGAATTGTAAGAAAGTAAATAACTACTTTCTTACAATAATGGGGTTTGTGTCTTAAGTCTTCTTACGTTGCTAGTGTTCTATACCACTACATGACAAAAATTCTTAGTGAAAACACAGCTTCTAAGAGAGGGATGTGTGGATTTTTTGTTTGTTGTAACTTTACTTGAACAATATGCAGAATAATAAATCCTGTTAAAGATGTTTACTAATTTAATTGGGGTTTTTACTGTATTTCTTCCCTGATTATTTTCAATTTCAAGTAATGCAGGTGTGCCCACAAAACCCATGCATATACTCCTAGACTGAAAAGTCTAATAGGCTAGAGATGTTCCAGAAAATACTGGAGTGGGACTGAGGAGTTTTAGGCACCAAGAGTGAGGGGAGCCATTTCTGATGGGAGAGTTGCCATCAAAGCTGTTAACTTTGCCTACTCACAGAAGCACAATGTGAATTGGTGATAGGTCTTCTTGAAATGGATTTGGAGAATAATTAATTTAGTTAAATATTCACATTTAACAAACCATTATTTTTATTGATGTGGGGTTTGTCCTCAGACCATTCGTCATCAGCACTGAGGTTTTTACATTTCTAGACCAGGCAGAGCAAAATACTTTGTAAACAGAGAGCAAAAGAGCCTGTTAGACTCTTCCCCAGGAGTGAAGCTTCTTTTATCCTTTATGAACTGACATTGAAAAGAATAACTATGTTATTGGTGGTTCATGTTTTGCTTTTTTGAACTGCATAGTTTTAACATCAACTTAAGTAGTGTGTTACAGTTTAGATACCAGTATCACAGTACCCTCTATGAGACGTAGAAGGAAAAGATCAGAACGTATCCCTGGATTTTGGTCTCCAGAGAAGTGTGTTTTCTCAGTGACTAAAGCTGTTGAAACAGAGAAGGATTTAGGTTTCAGCTGTTTAGCCTTAGCAAGTTTCTGTTGAGTTGCTTTTCAGAGTCTTAAAAGTTTGGTCAATTAATGACCAGAGTTCCACTGAAACTGTAGAACTGCAACATGATACAGAATTGCTATCTTAAATACCAGGTTTCAATCACAGTGCTTTATCCAACTTGTTCCAAGTAAAGTTTTCTGAATTCTTTTATTGCATGAAACAAAATATTTTCCTCCTTTTTTTTTTATTTGTTATTTGGAAATAACCAAAATATTTTTCTTCTGTGTCATCTCCAGCACATAACATAAGAAAGTTCATTTTATACAGTTCACAACTGGCAGAGATCAAAGTGAAAGAAAACTGTGTCATTAAACAGGAAGGTTTCAGGAAGTCTCAATCATTTGTAGTAGTCTCAGCTCTTCCCAGTATATACCTTTGGCAGTGATAATTTAGATAATGCAAATGTAATTCTACTTCATTTTGATTTTCTCTGCCTTACAGACTACATATTAAAAGTGTAAATTTAATGTGGAGTATTGCAAACTTCATTTTTTATCTATTTGTAGTTCTTTCCATGATTGTCAGGGTTTATTGTGACAGTGATAATGTTTTTAATTACAGTGTGTTGGTATCTATCCCTCATCTGTTAGACGTACTTGTTCTTAGATTCGTAGAATGATTTCGGTTGGAAGGGACCTTGAAGATCCATCTAGTTCCACCCTCCCTGTCATGGGCAGGAATACCTTCCACTAGACCAGGTCACTCAAGGCCTCATACAACCTGGCCTTGAACATCTTAAGGGAAGCAGCATTCATGACCTCCTTGGGCAACCTGTTAGTGTCTTACCATCTTCCCTGTAAAGAATTTCTTCCTAATATCCATTCTAAATCTGCACTTCTCAATCTTAAAGCCATTCCTTCTTGTTTTATCACTACAATCTCTTGTGAAAAAGTCCCTTTCTAGCTTTCTTGTAGACCCACTGTAGGTATTGGAAGGCTGCTATAAGGTCTCCCTAGAGCCTTGTTTTCTCCAGGCTGAACAGCCCCAACTCTCTCTGCGTACTTGGTATACAGTACTTAGGAAGAAAAACTTCCTTGTATCTGTTGAAATCCTACTAAAATGATAACCTATTTCCATTAAATAAATTTTATTTATTCATAAACATGTATATTTTGGAATCTGTCTTTTGGTTGTTCTAATGCTACTCTTAATAGCTTGGTAATAAAATATTACAGTTTAATGTACTTAATCTGCAATTTCTGATGCAGAAAGGAGGATTTGGGGCATTGTAAAAAGTGAAAAAGGGACATAATTGTTTGTATATGGTTGTCATCTTCTTGTTATAGCTTGACTGTAGGTATTGACAAAGGTTTCCTACTATTGGAGAAAATAAGTTATGGCAGCCTACTGAAGAGTAAAATAGCACAAAATTAGTAGACACGTGCGTTCTGTGAATTAGCCATCACTTTAATCCTTTGTCTATCAAAAGAGATAGGGAAGAAATAAGAAGTACTTAACATTTTCAAAATTACATTCTGGGAGATTTTAAAATGGTATAGAAAGAAAGGTCTGTGGTATCAGTAATAATGGAAAGTTGAGTGCTGAAGAGTAACTGAAGTATTAAGCATATATTTACTGCTCGTTTAGATTTTATTGTAGTTTTTCCCTTTACTTTCTAAATTGGAGATGGATTCATTCCAGGAGTCAGGACTTAATGTGGTTGGCATTAATAATGGCCTACCTTTCAAATAAATTATTGTGAAAAACAAAAATAGCCCAAAAAACCAAACAAATGAACAAAACAAAATAAAAAATCCACCACCAACAAAAAAACCAACCCCAAAACAAAACACTCAAAAGCAAACCCCAAACTTTTTAAAAGGTTTCTTCGTAGACTATCAAATCAGGATTCCCAAAGTTCATGGACTTCATAGGCTTGCCTTCTTCAGGATATGGCAGCTATTATGAGACGGTGTGTTGTTTTTTACATTCTTGCTGTAAAATATGTAGCTCCTTTAATCACCTTTGTTATTCAAATCTTGCTCAGAAGACAAATTGTTACTTTCCTCATGACCCTTCTCCAGTGACGCTGGTCTCTTAACTAATTTTGTGTGAAAATTACTATTTTTATGTCACCTTGCAAGTTGAAGGGGAGACATATTTTACCTGTTAGGGATAAAAAGCTGAGAGAGATCAAATGTAGATATCATCCTGCTGATTTTGTGCATCTGGAGATAAATAGGGCAGGTTTTCTGTATACTAGTAAGTACTGTATTCGGGTACAATTTATGTGAACTCTGTTCTTTAACAGCTACTGCTATAGCTAGAGTTTCTGCAGACAAGCCCTAAAAATCTTGAGTGAAGCAATTGAAAAATCATGAAATCCCAGCCACTGAATGTCATTAAAAAACAATGTCTGAAATTATTTGTTCAGAAGATGGGAGGGCTTTACACTTCTTCCAGGAAAACACGTGTCAGCATTCACAGTTACCTGCCCTTTTTCTTATGCAATACAGGGAAGATGAAGTGCTTTGAGAGGAGATTTCACTGCTGCTTGCTGATTGCAGATATATCAGTCTTTCACCTTGTTGGTTGTTCATTGTGCTAAGTAAAGGAACACCAAGGAGAGAAACCTTTAGTCTTCAGATCAACCAATTAGCATTGATTGACTTGCACCCACTCTACCGTTTCTGTCTAACCACATTACATAGTGTCAGGTTTTTCTTCTGGTCCTGAGAAGTAATTATTTTATGTTCCATATCTCAGTTCAGTTTGAAGCTTGTATACAGTGCAGCCTCTTCTGAGTAGGGCTTTTCATATTGTAGAACTGACCATGTATGATGTGTCTGGAGGTGGAGTACCATGGAGTAGAATCATAGTTGGAAAAGACCTTTGAAATTATCCATTCCACCTGCTAACTTAGTACTGCCAAGTCCTCTACTAAACCATATCACTAAGCACCATATCTACATGTCTTTTAAATACCTCTGCAGATGGTGACTTCACTGGTCCCTGAACAACTTGTTTCAGTGTTTGACAACACTTTCTGTGAAGAAGTTTTTCTTAATACCTAACTTAATCTTCCCCTGGTGCATCTTGAGGCCATTTCCCCGTATCGCATCACTTGATACTTGGGAGAACAAACTGACCCCCACTTTACTACAGACTCCTTCCAGGTAGTTGTAGAAAGATAGAAGGTACCCCCTCAGCCTGCTTTTCTCCAGGCTAAGCAGCCCCAGTTTCCTCAGCCACTTCTCGTAAGACTTGTGCTCTAGACTCTTCAGTGGCTTCGTTATTCTTCTTTGATCATACTCCAGCACCCCAATGTCTGTCTTGTAGTGAGGGCCCTAAAACTGATCACAGTATGTGAGGTGCAGCCTCACTGATGCCAAGTACAGGGGCACAGTCACTTGCCTACTCCTGCTGACCACACTACTCCTAATCACTTTACTGTCACTCAATTTCTTATACAAGCCAAGATACTGTTGGCCTTTTTGGCCACCTGGGAACACTGCTGGCACACATTCAGCTGACTGTTGACCAACACCTTCAGGACCTTTTCTGCTGGGCAGTTTTCCAGCCACTGTTTACTAAGTGTGTAGCACTGCATGGGGTTGTTGTACCCAAAGTGCTGGATGCAGCGCTTGGCCTTGTGGAACTATATACTGCTGGCCTTGGCCCACTGATCCAGCCTCTCCAGATCCCTGTGTAGAACTTCCCTAGGCTCAAGCAGATCAGTGCTTCTGCCTGCAAGCTTACAGAGGGTGCATTCGATCCCCTCATCCAGATCATTGATAAAGATATTAAGCAGAACTGGCCCCAATATTGAACTATGGCAACACCACTTGTGACAAGCCACCGACTGAATTTAACTCTAATGCACCAGCACTCTTGTCCATCCAGACAGTTTTTTCCCAGTAAAGATTAATTGTTCATCCAGTGAGCAGCAAGTTTCTCCAGGAGACTGCTGTGTCAAAAATCTGTGGAGGGCGCCAGATCAGATGCAGTGCTGTTAGTACTTCCTTTTGTAGGCAAATGCTCGGGTGAACTCTTGGAATAGTTCACTTGGAGATCTCCCAGTAGAGCCACAGAGAAAGCTAGGAAATTGGTCAGAATTAACCAAGCCTAGCTCAGTATCACTTAACTCCTACTGCAGATAACAAGTAGAATTCTTAGAAGTTCATTTCCATACATGTTTTAGGTATTCCTCTATTTAGTATAAGAAGTAGTAGTATTTCTTAACTTTGCATATGCCTGTTATATTTTATCCAATAATAATAGTAATTTGATTTAATGAGATGTTTAGTACTGCAAACTTTGCATTCTGTATTGAGAGTCTAATCAACTTTGACTTTAACCTTTGTTTTACTTTCTTTATAAATCTGATAGGAAGGTTATCATATTTTTTTGTACCTGAACTGGCTAGAACTATAATTGATAATTGCTCTGCTTATTTCCCATATAATTTCTGCCTTAAGTATGCTTCTTATGTTATTTTGTCTTTCTCTTGTTCCCCTTAGTTCAAAGTTCCTGCAGCAACAAGTGCCATTATAACAAATGGTAAGAGTATAGTTTTTTTCTAATATATATTTCAATCGTTTTTCTAGTGTAGTTTCAGTGAAGGGGTATTGATAAAAGCTAAACTGTCTGTTCTTTCACAACCTCTACAAACTGAAAAAATAATTGATAATACTACAGCATTAAACTGCTTATGCACGGGATGAAAGTATTAAACCATTAGTATTAACAATTTAGTTTTGTCCACATACATAGTTTGATTTTTCTGTGGTGAAGGTTTCTTGTTGGCTTCTGTGATAAGGCTATTTTTGGTTATAGGAAATAGCTGCCTAATGTAGTATTTGTATCTTGTTGATACATTGTGGTTTTTTAGCTGGAAGTTTAGTGTAGCTAGGACATCTGTTTGATTATGTATATAGTACAATACATCTGTTTGATCTTCCCATCTTTTTTTTCCTTTTCTTTATTAATTTTTTGTTTTGCTAGATGGTATAGGAATAAACCCTGCACAAACAGCAGGTAAGTTATTATTCATGAAGCCCAGAATTAAAAACCTCATTATTTTTCTTTTAAACTAATGTACAGCACTCAGGGTTGATTTATATTTTAAGTTTTGATGTCTTGTATGTGAGAAGCATTACATCTACCAGTGTAGTGTGTAAAAGTTTGAATCCACAAAGCTATTGTTCAGCATTTGTTTAAGAATAAAAGGAATTGCTTCTGATCTTAAGAGCATAGGTATTTAGCTTAAAAAAGTAATTCTGTTTTACATGCTGCTGAGATAATGAGCAGCAGCTAGATGTTTCCCCAATATACCTAGTTCTGTAGTATTTGATATTTTAACAGCACTTCTTTTGAGATATGTCCAAAAAATAGTACTCAGTTTTGAAGCAGAAACTTTTGGTGCTTTTGGAAAGCATGTTTTCAGAAAGAGAGGATCGTCTTGCTTGAAAGCCCTCTTGTTCTCACCAAGGGATTCTATGTAAGAAATCTAACTTCAGCTGTGGAGGCTTGTTATGAGACAAGACTTTATTATCTCTGTCATAGAAGAGTGTAAAGCTTTTCCCCATCACCTCCTGAAATACATAAAAACGTAGTACAGATGTTGAATGGCAAAAGCGATGAACAGTTGATTGAGTCTTGCCACTCCTCTGGTTTTTGCATGGAAGCTCTGCCAGTTCTCATTTGTATGTACTATCTTGTCTGCCAGTAGTTGCTAAAGTTACCGCACCATTTTATTTTTTTCCTAAGGAGAACATGAGAAGGCAAGATACTGTCAGCATACTTTGCTATGTAAGAGAAATAGTACAAATCTTTGCAAAGCATATAATAGCACTGAATTAGTTGGGGCAATTAATGAGGCAGGAATTACAAAATATGTGGTTATTTTATTTCCAAAAAGCCCCACCCACAACCTATATACAAACTAGTTAAATTTGAGTTCTAATTCAGTCGAGAAAATCTTCATAAGGATGCTTATGGGCAATTCATTAATTTAGGATAATCAGAAAACTGGGAAAGGTTTCATCACAATATGGCTCTGCCCCATGTATATTAGGCAGCCTGGAGCCCTAGGGAAAGTCTCTTCTACTTACAGCAATGAAATAGAATTTAGTGATAATCCTTTGTCTCCCTTGCCAAGGGATTATCCAGTTACTCCAGTGTTGGAACTGCTTGGCATATTGATAGCCATTCAGAGGCTTCTAGATCTTTCCAGGCTGTAGCAGGGTGCTGGGAAAGAGGCAGACAATCTCTGACTTGGTCCTGGTTCCTCTTGGCACTGCAGTTTGAAGAGGTGCAGGCAGGATCTCTTGCAGATGTGCAGAGTGCATGATGTCGGTGGCACTTCTCACCATGTTGTGAGGCACTTAATGCCTTCTGGTAAACTTAAGTGCCTCAAGTATGCAAAGGTGTGTTGTAGATCTGTATGCAAAGTATTTTCATTGTAGTCTTGATCTTATCTGTAAATATAAGGTTAGGCACATGGGCTGCACATGATTTTTTTTTAAGCATGGAAAGTACCATGACAGCGCTGTAGCATTGACCTTAAACCTAAAAAAATAAACCCAACCCAAACATTGAAAAACCAATACCACCTCTCTAGAAACAAACAAAACCAAAAAACAAGAAAAAAACAACCAACCAAAACAACCAAAAAACTGACCTAGACTGAACCGAAAACCCAGATCAATATCTGTCCTTGGTTTACAAGTAGATTTATATAATACAGGTATGACCTTATGTTCAGCCTTATTAATTGGTATCTCAGAAACTTAATAGGGTAAAACATACTTTTGGTTTTTCTTATTTTGATTTGTTGGTTTGTGAGTTTGGTGGGTTTTTTTCCCATATATTAAAGTTCCTGTAGATTGAATAGTTACTGTAGTCTTCAAAAAACTTTGCAAAATAAGATGATCTGGGAGTAAACTATAGACTAATCTTTGGGGATTTCAGAAGTTTTGTATTGTTCCACTATTTCCCCACTTTTCTGAATAAAAATACTCAAGTATGACTTTCTGTCATTCTTCCCACATAATTCCACAGAGCAGGAGAAATGAAAACTGAAATAGCTAGGCTCAACACTTAATTCTTGTATTGATTTCTATTTTAAATCCACCATAGTTCAGGGAATGGTATGTCATAACTGTAATAAAACCACTATGATATTAATGATGGAAACAGAGGTGAGCTGAACTGCTCTCTTCATGAAAAGCAGCTGTGGCCTGTTTTAAAATGTTGGAGTTTTATGGTGGCTACTGCAGTACAGACAGTTTTTAGCTGTATTAGCAAGCATAGCTCTCTGTTTTGCTGGTGTAACAGATTGTATTGAGTGGGTTTTGGAAACCTCTTCAGAATATGATTTTGGCAAATCTCTAAAACCAGGACATCTTCTGCTAACACCTTTTGAACTAATTTTGTAATACTCATTATGTTGAATAAGTAGGGTGGTTTCAATCCTGATCCACATGCTGGAAAAGTGAAGCTTGCAAAAGACTGTCTTTACTCCATATGCTAATCTAATGAACAAATTCTGAGTATCTATTTATTTTATGAGAGCACTGTACATACCTAAAGAGGGGAGCTTGGGAGGGAAGTACAATTATTCTGATTTCACAAGTCAATGCAAAGACAAATAAGAATGGGTAGATATTATTAAAAGGGGATAATGCGGAATTGTATGCAGTCTTCTTTGTTTAGTAGCAGTATGAAGTAGAAAAAAAAATCATGTAGTAATTAAATAATTTGTCACTTTTAGCAATGTGGTTTTATTTTCAAATGTTGCATTTAATAGAAGAAAAAGGCAACCTGAATGACAGTGCTGCATACATACAGGAAATATTCTTGAGGACTAAGTATTAGAAACTTCTAGTTTTCATACTATGTACTCTCTTTGAAAAGACTGTCATTAGTAAGACTATATGGTAATAAATACAAAATGCCAGATTTTTTTAAATGCTAAACTCACTTATACTTGTATATGTGGAAAGCCTTCCTGAAAGAAAAGTACAGTTGAGGTTGTGAAGTTTGAAGCAGATAAGTACTGAACCAAGGAGAGGATTAAAAATTACTGTATGCATGAACGATCTCAAGATAAATTTTTTTTTTTTTTATTTCACTGTCTTAAAATCATTATGGCATGTAAATGAAGTCAGACTTTCAAGTATAGATCTGCAGAGCTTGAAAAGCTGTAGCTTGCAAGTTTTACTAGATGGCTTTGGGTCTGGTATTTTTATTTTAAAATGAGAACTCTTTGGATTAAGAGTGACAAGATGAAATTCCATGGAAACATGGAATGGTATGTTAAAAGAATTACTGCAAAGTTAGTTAAACATTGACTTAACATTATTATCTTTTAAATGTGTGTGCTTGTTTATGTAACATTTTATTTGGTCTATCAGTAACATGCTCTGGTTTGTTTGTTTGTTTAGGAAATGTATTTCTAAAGCATGGCTCAGATCTACGGATTATTCCCAGGGATCGAGTTGGCAGTTCTTAACGATTCCTGGAGGCTTTGGAATAAGTGATAATGCTATCTGAAAAAGGTCTATTTATTTTGAAACTCCAAGGTGAGACTAATGAATTGACCTTTTTTTAAAGCCAGCAAAAATTACTTCCCAGGTTTCAATTTCATGTTAAATTACGAACTGATTCTTCCCTGACTAATAAAACAATGCACTGCTTATACATTATGTTCCGAAAGAACATAGAGCAAGAGTAAACATGTAGTCACAACCCACAAATCTCTAAATTACTGGATATTGTTGAGCCTATTTCATGGAAGGAGGAACTGTGTTACAATTTTCCTACAAAGAATTTGTCCTTACTACGTGCAGAAACTATTACTTACCTTTTTTTTTTTCCTAATCTTAATTCCGTGTTAGAGAAGAAGTTTTGACATGGTTCAAGTATTAAGCTCAAAGAGAAGGGAAATATCAGAAGTTTATTACTCAAATAAGTAAATAGCTGCCAAATACTCCAAAGTAATTATAAACTTGCTACAAATATTTTAAATAAATAAGAAAACACAGGTTTCTGTCTGTTAAAACTTTGACGTACTGTGAAGTTAAACACAGGTTCAGAGAATTTTGAAGTTAACCTTCTCACATGAAATACCATGAAGTGAGATGCAGCATAATTTGGGAATGTGTAGGAGGTGGTCAAGTGTTTCATTCCTGTTTCAGTAAACTAATACTGGTTCTTTCTAAAAGTCTTGGTTTGTAACTGCGTGTTACATGGGAAACAGCTTACAGTTCACTGAAATGTTTGTGTTCAGATTATATGCTTCTTGTTTATAAATGGCCAGGGTAAACTGTCAGTTGTGTGTTTTAGTTAGAGAAATTGCTGCTTTTTTTTTTTTTTGAAGTGCTAATCTACTTTGTAATTGAACGTATTTGGCAAAATCTTACCCTGTTGCATTTTTTTTTCCTGTCCTGCTGAGTTTTAACAGAAAGAACAATGGGCGATCCAGTGCTTGTTTAAATGAATATTGTCACAATACTGTCAAACTGTCCTGTACAATAAACATGCTCTAGAAAGATGTTCAGAGAATGTGTCAGACAGTGCAGAAGTACAAAATAATCCTTCTGAGTGTGTGCAAATTGAGTATATAGACAAACACTCTTCTGAAAGTGATATTTAACTATAAGGATTTTCGAGCTCTAAGACGAACTGTAAAATTGTGGATTTTCCTTTATTTTAATAAACAATTAAATGGAAAAAAATTGCAGACTTTTTTCTTCTCTCATATTAATTAGATTTTGACAACCATTGAAAACTCCACCCTTTATCTTTCTAATCAACATGCTTCGAGATTCATTGGAAGCCAAAAGCTGTTTCTTATGAGGAATTCAACAGGCAGTGTGTAGTTTGTGTTAATATACGACCACAACATAATTAGGATGAGCCAGATTATTTAGGATGGTTGGTTTATGTTGCAAACATACTCTATGAAGAGAATTTTTGGCAGAATCATAAGTGCAAGAAGTCCCACCAAGGTTTTTACAGAGCTGTAATCATTGTCTCAATTCAAACAATATTGTAGGACTCTCTCAAATCTGTTATTTGATGGAATTCAAGGATCGCATGGAGACTTTTAAGGGGGGGAAGGACAATGCTTTGGTAGAGTACAGAAGAACTGGAAGATATGGAAATGGTCCTGAGAATTTAGTTCTGTCAATAGTATATAGACTTTCTTCCTTCTGTTCCTGAGTCACAAAATCTTAATTTTATTTGGTTTTTGAGACTAAAAGAACATTTTTCTCTCTTGTTGCTACTAAATAGTAACCATAAAAATCGCTGCCAGCAAGTCTTAAAAGTTGAGGATTTTTCTTCTTTGTATTTAGGTTGATGGTGAAAACCCAGCCCCCACTGCTGCTCCAGGGATAAAATGGAGTAGTCAGAGAAGAAGCTGTGCCAATAAGACGGGCAGAATGTTAGTTGGTTCCGAAGGTGCTGAGGGCACAGCAGTCTTTTGTATGGCAACAAGCAGCTGGCCATCAAATGGAGCACTTTAATGGGACAGTGGAAAAAAAATAAATCCTGCAGTCATCCTGGAAGCTTTGTGGAGACTGTTTGGTGAATCTGGCAGGAGTGCTGAGCTCCAGCTGAGTAGAATTCAGTCCATGTGCAATACAGATTTAAGTAAAATATACTCAGCTATACATCTCAGTAGAGAATTTCAACCCCTGTTCCTACTGGTGGAAGGTAAATAACTAGAGAATGTTAACGAAGGCTAACGTGATCTTTTTGAGGCTAAGCTCTGCAGACTGTTTCTGAAGTTGATGGAAGTGAGAGTCCTCTAGAGAGAGAACCAGAGTAGCTAAATCAGTCTTCATTTCTAAATTGCCCTTTGGAGAAGCCTTTCTCTCTTTACTGAGTCAAGAAAAGCATTGAGGTATTAGCCTGCAGGGGCCACGGTTAACCATAGCGAATACCTTCTCCAGCAGACACTTTCCTGTCAATGTTATAAGTTACAGCATTCTACTACCTGCTGGCTGTTGTTTGATCTTGGTGTTTAGCACATGATACAAAGCTTCCAAGGACTTGTCCAAATCCAAAATTACAAGAACCAGTTGTGTTTGGGGATTTTTTTTGTTTTTTCTTCAGCAGGTTCAGCAGCCTTGTGGGGAATATGAGGAAGGCTTGTTTTTACAGAAAGCTTTGTCAGGTTAATATTAGTTTGATGCCAAGGTACCCACCAAAGCCACTTTATCGCTCCCATCCTCAGCTGAATAGGGGAGGGAAAATATACCAAAAGGTTTGTGGATCAAGATACAGACAGGGAGAGATTGCACATAAATTACTATCATGGGAAAATCAGACTTGACTTGGAGAATTAATTTAATTTACTGCAAATCGATTTGGAGTAAGGCAATAAACCCAAATCTTAAACCACTTCTCTCCTTCTTCACTGACCTTGGTGACTGCAGAGTTGTTTCACACATCCTCACTCCTCTCCAAATAAAGCTGCTGGGTTTCTTTCCTTTTTTTAAATATCTTGTCACAGAGTGACTGTCACTGTTGGTGTTGGGTTCAGTCTTTGCTAACAGCAGGGACATTTTAGAGCTGGCTGGCATTGCCTCTATCAGATGTGGGGAAAGCAGCTTGTCATAGAAGCCACTCCTGTAACTCCTAGAGTATAAAAACCTTATCATGCAAACCCGGTACAGAATCATAGAATGCACTGGATTAGAAAGGACCTTGTGCAGCCCCCCTGCAGTGAGCAGGGTCATCTTAAATTAGATTAGGATGCTCAGGGGGCCATCAAATTTGACCTTGCATGTCTCCAGGGGTGTGGTCTCTACCACATCTTTGGGAAACCTGTTCTGGTATTTCACTACTCTCATTGTAAACAGCTTCCATCTCATATCTAACTTGTGCTACAAATCTATGAAGAAGAAACTCTGTGTGTCAAAGAAGGAAAAAATTATACTACTCTGAGGGTTTTTTTCAGAATATAGAATTGTTCTCCTTTGTGTCCCTGAAAAGTTTAAATGTTCCTGGAAGGCATATTTTAAAGGATTTGGAACACATACAATTAGCCACTAACAGAAAGACCGTGTGCGTATCTTCCTATTTATTACTATAAAGAAAATGCTGAGGCTGTGAATGGAAAGTGTCATTGTCTTTTCACTGATGAGAAATACCAGATGTTGCATGTTAAGAGCTCCACCAACCTTAGAGGCTTTTAATCATTTTAATGGAGAAAAATCAATCTTTAATTTTTATACAATAGAACGAATTTATCCTATAATCAAGTTCTGTGTTTAGACCTTAAAAGTAATCTTTGTGTAGTGGGAATGAGAAGATTACTACCCACAGTCGCTTTCACTGTTTAAGAAACTTGACAAGAAATATGTCTGGGACAGTCTAGGCATTATATTACTTACCTGATTTGTCTCAAAGGTGAATTCTCAAAGGTGAAGAGCCAGCTGAAAAGCACAATGTCTTTGTCTTCAGAAGGCTTGACCGTAATAAAGTTTTGTTGCTTTTGAATGAAAAATGTTGTAGTTTTGTTTTGTATTTTTAAAAATCACAGAAGTAGAAGATTTGCTTTGTTTTGCCTGTTGTGGTATATGGTCATTCCAGACTCACACTTCATGTCTTCTCATGGGGAAGGTCACAACATTTCAGTACATATGCGCTAGTCTCTTTGCACTTCCAAGCATCTTAGGAATTCAGCTACTTAGAAGATTGCGAATGTGAGGGGAAAATGTATCTGAAGCATAACATCCACATCTAGTGAGCATTCTTGCTGTAGATGATTTGAAATAGTTTGATATTGGCACTGATTCATGCTTCTGCTGCTTTGTAAGCATCAGGCACTAGTTTGTTAACTCTTTTCATGTATGCTTTATTTTGAAGTGGTTTTTAATACCTTAGATTGCATGCAGAGTCAGAGAATTGTTCTGTTTTGAAAAGACCTGTAAAATCATCAAGTCTAACCATCTACCTAACACCACTGTGACCATTAAACCAAATCCTGATGTGTCAGGTCTGCATGTTTCTTGAACAGCTCCAGGGGCGCTGACTCCACCACCTCCTTGGGCAGCCTGTTCCAATGCCTGACCACTCTTTCCATAAAGAAATACTTCCTAAACCTCCCCTGGCACAGTTTCAGGCCATTTCCTCTTCTGTCAACTCATACTAGAGGGAAGAGACTGAACCCCACACCACTATGGCCTCCTTTCATCCTCCTTCACTAGCTTTGTTGCACTTCCTGGACACCACTCAATGTCCTTCCTGTAGTGAGGGCCCCAAAACTGAACAGAGTGTTCAAGGTGTGGCCTGACCAATGCCAAGTACAGGGGCACAATCATTTCCCTACTGTTGATCATGCTATTCCTGATCCAGGCCAGGATGCTGTTGGCCTTCTTGGCCACCTGAGCATACTGCTGACTCATGTTCCACCAGCTGTCAAATAGCAACCTCCATGTTCTTTTCTGCCGGGCAACTTTCCAACCATGTTTGCAGCATGGAAATTTCCTACTAGTAAAAAGGGAAGAAGTATTGGTAGAGTGCTTGCACACTGGAACTAATTGCTAAGAATCTGTAGTCTCTGTCTTTAGTGATAGTCAAAAGACAGTTGGTTAAGGCCCTAAGAACTGATATAACTGCCCAAGATCTGAGCAGGGCTGGAGCCGGATACACCCCAGAGGTCCCAGAGGCTAATTCATGGCCTTTTCTCTCCTTAATCCATTTCTCCTAACTCTTCCTTGATAAAGTGATACATCTTGCTTTGCCTTAGGTATCTGCCCAGATATTGGAAACATGGTTTGAGAGCCCTGCCTACTTGACCATTTTTTGGCCTGTGCACACCTGTACTTTCTCAGAATACCTATAAAGAGTTACAGTCTTTTATCTCCTGATGAATTGGCAAGAAAAGGGACTGTTCCAGAGGGAACAGTCAAAATCTTAGTATCCTCCACTGTTGTGTAGATGCTGTAATGATGTGATGGTTGCATGAGAAGTTTGGAGTGCGATAGATGAAATATAAATGCATGTCTATTCATTATGGTGTTAATATCAGCCACTTTGTAACTTACATTTCTGATGCTTGAATCAAAAACAAGAAGAAAATGTAGCTTGTAGCTAGTCAGCTAATGTTGATTGCAGTAGCTTTCTTAAATAACATTTTCTTCATGAGGGTGGGGGAGGGAATGTAAATACTGTAATAAAATGCTGTCAGAGGATCCATGTTGCTTGAATAATTAACATCTTTCAATTCATTTTTACACTGACGTTTCCAGTTAGCAGTAGTGATTTAGCAGTAGAGACCCATTAACTCGTGACAGGGTTCTGTTCTGTTGCTGTGGGCCCTTGAATAGGATACAAAGAATGCTGGTTAACAATAACAACAGCCATGCATCTCTACCCCCAGCGTGAGTAGTGAAAGATCATACAAGCACTCAATGTCATTAAGCAGCACACATGCAGAGCAGATTATTATTAGTACATGAACAAGAGCACAGCGAGTCTTGCCAGCTGTACAGTAGTCAACGTTATCCACTGTGGGTGACAATGAAATCTGAGTGGCCTGATTATTTGTGTCAGATTAATTTAATTCCCACTCCTTGCCTAAGTTCCAGATGAATACATCTGTGGCAGAAAGTAAGAGCAGCAAGAGTGAGCTCAGGTACTGATTATTCTTATTTCATGGCTCTGTTTTGGACAACTCCAGCATTTTCCAAGCCAAACCTATTTCAGAGGGGGACTGCAGGGCAATCAGTGCCGTGTGGCCTCAGGTGCAGAAATCTGCTGTTTAAAAGCTGATCTAAGTTTACACATTTAACATTTATTTATAATCATGTGGCCATAGAAACTTAGGATGGAGATCTTCCATTGATTTTCAACCCTTAGGAGCAGGGATTGCTGAAAATTAATGCACCATATTTAAACATCTTCAAATGGCAGAGAAAAGTGATTTTAACCGCATGCTTTTGCCAGTTAGCCTCTGAATTTTAAATTTATTCTCTCCTACTGAAATACCAGAGGAATGCACAATGCCATAAACATTTTCAGTCACAGAGAAAAGTTTTGGGGGATTAAAAAAAAATAATAACATCTCTAGAGGATTTTTGAAGTGAGAGCAAGGTGTCATGGACACATTCTGCCCCATGGCAGGAGACTACAGATATTACACAGGCTTTAAAGTATTTACTCACAATTCTGATTAATCATCAATAATCAACAGTCACCCTCCGGGGCTACGTCAACAGCCTATTTACCTAGCAGTGTCCGAGCCTCAGGGGAGCTTTGCCCATGGACTGTTGAGGCTGGAAATCTTCCCGGCTTCAGGGGAAAGAAGAATTCTCAGCTTTAGGGGAGATGAATAATCCTCCCAGCTTCTGGGGAGAGGATGCAGTCTTCCCAGCTGTCTGGGGAAATGAATACAGTCTCTGACCTTGTTCTCCTGGCAAGGAATGCTTTGTCTGCCTTGTCTCCTGGCTCCTTCTGGATGCTTTGTCCAGGGACTGATCTGGGGACTGTCGGCAGGATCTCAGATGCAGGAGTAGGGTGTCATGCAGTCTAAGCACGGTTCTCACACTGGCTGGCAGGCTGATTGCATGTGCAGGTAAGAGGGTCTGCTCCTGGTATCTCAGCAGCAATGGCTCTTAGCAGGTAATGAAGGCAGCGGGCGTGCAAGGTGTGCACGGCTGGCTGGGGAGTCTGAGCTCCTCAAATATACAGGCAATGCAGGATCAAATCCTGATTATGAGCGATCGCGAGTAGGGGGCCTGAACATGGGGCCTGAGCGTGAGTGTGGCATGCTGGTGAAGCAAGAGTGCATGAGTCAGAGCAAATGAGAGCTTGCAGAAGCTCGCAAAAGCATGCAGAAGCAAGCAAGAGCACGTGTGAGCTTCCATTTGTGAACTGTGGGCCTGAGATTAATTGCCCAGTTGGCCACTAGTGACCAACCAGGGTTTGGCAGTGAGCCAAACAATACCATAATAGGCTAAATCACTTGCCTGGTACCTCCAAATATGGGGAGAGCATAGGCTAGGCCACACGCTGACAGTGTGGGCTTATGCAACATGTTTACAACCAGTTTATATAACTTGTTTACAACCTGGACCTTAGGCAGGCCAGACTTTGGGGCACCAGGCCTATTGTGCCCCTAATGTTCATTTAATGTGTTTGCCTCTGGTTTGGGCAGAAAAACAAGTTTGGGTAGGAAAACATGTCCAGGCAAGGCAAGGCCTATGTAAGCCTGTTTGGGCCTATGTGAACCTCCAATACACAAGGACTGATGAGTCTTCTTTGCTGCAGTTTTCTCTGAACCTTCACTGGTGAGCACTCCCCTGTGGTTGTTCTGTTGTTCTAATTCCAAACACTTCCAAATATGAACTGTAGATGTGATTGGTCCCCACGCACCTCTAAATGCTATTTATTTCTTTCACTTCTGACCATCAAACACAGTCACCTGTCTGATATTAATGATGCCTCCATAAGAGACATCAAGTAGTTTGTCCTTAAAGTAATGTAGACTTTTATCTCTAAAGTGATGCAGTTTCCACTGGGAAGCTCTCACAGCTAAGAAAACCATAGCAAATACACGAAGTGTCTTAGGTCCTTCTGTAAAAATATTTAAAGCTATCAGCTATATTTATCTCTGAAATAAAATGAGAAGAAATACTGTCACTTTACCACTTAATATTGAAGGTGGCAGCTATCAGTGTAAAATACACATTTATTTTTATTTTTGGTTTGAACATTGAGCTTACCTGGAAAACAAAGCTTTGATAAATTGCTGCTGTGGTATGCTTACATTGCTTGCTGACCTCAAATCGAAATGACAAGGAAGCTGCTGTAACAGCTTCCAGTGTTCATCACAAAATCAAGATGTTTGCAAAGCTCTTTTAATTCAGGTCTTGTATATTTAGTGGAAATTATTTTAATTAAACTCTTGACAGTTGGGTTTGTTTTTTTAAGACGATATTTGATGATGCCAAAGGAAGAATAAATTCGTGCTTACTAGTGCTCAAATCTAAGTTTTAGTAACACTTCCCTGATGCGAGTGAGGGTTATCACTGCATACTAGATCTTCACTGTGCTGCAATGTTACAATGTAAAATCTAAGTGAAAATGATTGCTTCTGTTACCCAGTGATGGTGGATTGAAACAGAAGTTCTGTATAATAAAAAAAAAGTTAAAAAGGCAACAACAAACTGTGTGATGGCAAATAAGTAGCTCTGATATCAATAATATGTGTGATCATCTACTTCAGCTTGTGTGAGTGTAAGAAAATGAAATACTGTTTTAAATAGGACTGGGAACATCTGCAACTGAAATGCACTGCCTCTGCTTTTGGTTTGCCAGAAATAGTGACAGCACTCTTCTATTGGATTTAATGCAGAAGAATAACAGAATGGTAGGGCTTGGAAGAGACCTCTGCAGATCATCTTGTTCAACCCCCGCTGCTAAAGCAGGTTCACCTAGATAAGTTGCACAGCATCATGTCCAGAAGAGTTTTGAGTATCTCCAAAGAAGACTCCAAAACATCTCTGGACAGGTAGTTCCAGTTCTCCATCACCCTCATAGTACAGAACATTTTCCTCATGTTCAGATGGAACTCTAGTTCCTTAATCGTCTTTGTGGCCCTCATAGGACTCTCTCTAGTTGTTCCTTGCTTACTGTTGAAGTGGGCATCTCAGAATTGGACACAATACTCCAGATCTGGTCTAACTAGGGCAGAGTAGAAGGGGAGGAGAATCACAATTTGCTGGTCATGCTCTTTAGTGCACCGCGAGAGTCCATTACTCTTATCCACCAGAGCACATAGTGCTGGCTCGTGTTATCCACCAGGACTCCCTGTCTTTCTCTGATGAGCTGCATTCCAGCAGGCCAACCCACTAACCTGTACTGGTGCAGGAGGTTGTTCCTCCCTAAGCACAGGACTCTGCTGAACTTTATTAGGTTCCTCTCAGCCCAGCTCTGTAATCTGTCAAGGTCTCACTGAATGGCAGCACAACATACTGGTGTCTCAGCAATGTCTCACAGTTTTGTATCATCAGCAAACTTGCTCTGTTGCTTCATCCATTGTTCTGTTTTAACAGAACAGTTAATGAATAAGACAAAAGTAAGTCAAAGTTTGCTAGGAAGTGTTTCTGAAAACACATCATAAGTATGGTAAAAATGGTGCTGCAGTCGTCAGAGGTTTTCTCATCCAGTGCTTTGCTATACTTATATTTAGATTTCCCCCCTCCCCCCAAATTCCATTCCAAGTTATGAAAATTAAGCCTCCTGCTTCTTTCTTTTTCCCCAGTGCAGATTTAGAACAGCTGATGGGACCAATGGCTGCATGTGCCTATTTCTGGTATAGGAGAAGCCTGGTTAATAAATTTAGACTAAGTGGACTACTAAGACAGGTAAGATGGATTCCAGTCAGGGAGGCTTCTCTAGAAAACAGATGTATCTTTAATGCATCCAATGAACAATGCAGATGTGAGAGATGATGCTTCCTATTCTCTGCAGATCTCTGATTTTATTAGCTTTCTAGCTACCCACAGTACTGCTGGTCATAGTCTTAAGCAGCTTAAAAAGCTGTTTGAAAGTAAGCTGAAAAAAAAAAACCCTGTAGATTCTGCTTTAATTGAACTCCTGTCAGAGGTATTCAGGCAATAAATTAATTTGGAATCTTATAAATAGCTCTGTCAATTCAATTAATTTCTTGCATCATATATCTAAAGGTATTAATCTTTCTTAAGGTGCTTTTTTCACTTTTCACTTTGATGCTTCCATTTTTGCACCTCATCTTTGTTTTATTTCCATAATTCTCTTCCCATCTACCTTTTTATAATTTATTTGTTACTTCTTTTAATGTAGTTCAGATTGTCTGTCATTAGAGTCTTGTTCCATCACAGCTCTTTGCAGTCCATCTTTCCATTCTTCTTTTCTCTTTCCACAGTCTTCTTTTCTGTTATTTACTCTAGCACATTTAAAGTGGTCTACATCGCTGGCACCATCCCACCTCAAATACAGTGCACATCTGTCTTCCTTTCTGTCACAGTCCAAACATTGGACTCATGGTGGTTTGTTAGCGTGATCTCAAAGTGCAAAACACAGGTGACTCACACTAAAGGGTTTTACTTCAATCAGCAGTGGAACTTTATTATTTGGCCATAAGAAATAGAGAAGAATGTGAAGAGAAAGGGGAAAAGTGAAGTGAGGAGAGGAAAGGGGACGAGGTCCTATAGTTACCAACAATGTTGAGAGCTTAAGCAGAAGCTCTTGGAGCTCCCAAAGCTCTTGGATATCCCAAAGCTCTTGGTGTTCTTGGTGCTCTTGAAGTTCTCTTCCTTGAAGTTCTTGGGGCTCTTGAGCTCCTGAGCTCTTGCTGTTCCTGGGGATTTTGAGTTCTTGTGCTGTCTCCTGCTTGAATTTCTCTTGATGTTCTCATCTGTTGCTAGGGAGACATCCTTTTATATTCAACTTCATGCCTGCTGATGACCGAACTCCCCGAACTCCACCCCTTGTGCCCCCCATGATGTAGAATTTGCACACATGCTCAAGGAGGACCAACTGAGGTGTGGTCTGGGCCTAAAGAGGCAGGCCCACAGTGTGGCCTGCCTTGGAGGTGAGTAGCCTGAAGCCAAGAGGTGTGTTTGGGCATTATAATGATATTATAGTGAGTAAAGTTCACTGAAGTCCACAACTTCCTTAGCAACACCAAAACAACCATTCTTTGGTTCCAAGACAATGGCCTTAATTAGTGTAACCGTCCATCATAGGGGGCATGTATGGACCATTGGTACCAGGCTGGTTTCTTCCCATGAAGTCTTGCATCTATACCACATTCCATTGTGTGGGAACAGCAACTTAATCAGTAACTTATTATGGTGTAGGCCACTGCAGACTCATGCTAAGATGTTAACATGAGTCTTAGTCATAGTCCATGAAGATAAGGGGATCCTGATTCCTGATGACAATGATGAGGCAGATAATGTTCTTCAGACCGCTCCTTGCACCTTCAAAACTGTGGAAACTAATACAGGGTTTATATTGTTGGAGGATAAAGCTCATGGATTTCATCCCACGTGCCCCTGGCAGGGGTGCACAAATTAGTAGATTCTTACTACATTGGATTGTGTTATTGTAAAACAAAACACTTAGCAAAACTGTGTAGTGTGTTGAATAGCAGCACTCCTGACATTAGTGGGCTGTGGAAAGCAGCCTGTGCTAGTATGAACTTCTAGCTTTGTGGCCAACTACCTCAAACTGAGGGTGTCTGATTTGTTGCAGGAAACTCCCTAGCAATTAAACTGTCTGCCACTTAGAAATGTTAACATTTTGATCCAGCTTACAGGAAAGTGGATTAATACACAAGCCTCTCTAGTTATAGGTGCTTTCTAACTGCTGTGCTTAGAATACCAGGCTCTCTGACTCCAAAGAGATGATAATGTTGGAAGATTTCCTGTTTCTTCTTGGCATGTTTGCCTTCAAGGACTGAAATGAGCTACACCAGGTAAATGAGTGGCCAGCAGGTCAAGAGAGGTGATTCTTCCCCTCTACACCGCTCTCGTGAGAGCCCACCTGGAGTACTGCATCCAGTTTTGGAGCCCCAGTTACAAGAAAGACATTGAACGTGTCCAGAGAAGAGCCATAAGGATGATTAGAGGGCTAGATCACCTCTCTTATGAGGACAAGCTAAGAGAGTTGGGGCTGTTCAGTTTGGAGAAGAGAAGGCTCTGAGGAGACCTTATTGTGGCCTTCCAGTATCTGAAGTGTGCCTACAGGAAAGCAGATGAGGGACTTTTTAGGATGTCATGTAGTGATAGGGCTAGGTGGAATGGATCCAAGGTAGAGGAGGATAGATTTAGATTAGACATTAGGAAGAAGTTCTTCACCATAAGGGACACTGGAGACAGTGGAACAGGTTGCCCAAAGAGGTAGTGAAAGCCACATCTCTGGAAGCTTTTAAGGCCAGACTGGATGTGGCTCTGGGCAGGGAGGTTGGAACTAGATTATCCTTGAGGTCCCTTCCAACTCTGACAAGTCTATGATTTGATGACAGAGCCAAATACTTTTGCTCTAGAAAAGAACTATTTTGGCAAAATACCTATTGCCAGTAGTGAAAGCAAGCTCTAAGAACTTGTTACATCAGTAGATATAATTGCAGGAAATAGGTAATAATATTAGGTAGGAGAGCCTGCAGTAATGGAAGCATAGATGTAATTTATATGCAGGTGAGAAACCAAACAGAATGTTTGAAGCTGATATAAATTTCCTCTCTAGTGCAATATCTGCATTACCCAACAAA
This sequence comes from Tricholaema leucomelas, assembly GCA_013400475.1. Lineage (NCBI taxonomy): Eukaryota > Metazoa > Chordata > Aves > Piciformes > Lybiidae > Tricholaema lacrymosa > Tricholaema leucomelas. Next base: position 48,263 of record WAAF01001161.1, on the reverse strand, counting down.
GCTACAGTAGTATTTCATTTCCAGTTTCTCAGTGAGCACTTCCTGGTTGCTCATACATTTTTAAGGTAAGACTTGGGAGCAGTCTTAGTTTTGTTGGGATGTTTTGGTGTTTGGATTTGATTTTTATCTGAAAAAAAAAAAAAAAACAACCAACATGATGTTGATGGAATGGAAAGACCTTTTACTTGAAATCTCATGACAGGGAAAAAAATTAAAACCAGGCCACAGAACGAAGTGCTTCAGATGACAAAAACTAGTGCGTTTGCAGTCATGTATGGAAGGTGTGGCATGTTATTTTAAGACAGCAGTTGAGGAAAGATTTATTTCTCTGGAAATGTTATGATTTATTTATACATATCTAAGACTACAAAGGGGGATAATAGCAGATTTCTACATTCCTAAGAAAAGGCAAGACAGAACTTAATTAATCAAACTTTATTGATTTATTAAGCCTGCCTTCTGAGTACAGTTCTTCATGTAGCAGAGGGCAGGTGAGAGTTTAAATGAATATTTCATGCTGTAGCTCTCTGTGAAGGAAAACGCCTTAAATGGCTACAAACTCAGTATACCTCTGCTGCTTCATTTGTCTCTCAAAACCATACATTTTACACTTTGACAGTATGTAAAATAACAGTTCTAAGTAAGTTAGACATAACAAGAATTACAAGATGTGCACATGTAAGGACCAGGCAAAACTTTATGATACTGTATTACCAGTTATGTCTGCCTGGAGAATTTGATTTCTACCTAGACATTCAAAATCATTAAATTGTTTTTAAAGATGTTAACTCATTAAGTGGTTAATAGCATGGGAGGGGCTCGCAGAAGCATTAAGCATGGGAAAAAGTTTTCTTAAGGCTGTGGAGGGAATTCTCTGCCTGTATCCATAGAGTGGCATAATTGTTTGGCCAAGGCCTTATCTTCTATGTCTGCTAAGTGACAGTCCATGAGATAAGCAACGACAAACTTCTGCCACATTTGTTAGGCTACATGACACATCCATGCAGACCATTCCCCACCCCGTTCCCTTCTGAGGAACTCCCCTAAATAGATCAGTCTGACTCAGATACATGGAGAAATCCAGATGAAATTAGAGAAAGCAAAGAAAAAAGTCATTCCTCTGTTTGTGATAGGATTTCATAGAATCATAGAATGGTTTAGGTTGGAAGGGACCTCAAGGATCATCCAGCCCCAACCCCCTGCCATAGGCAGGGACACCTCCCACTAGAGCAGGTTGCTCAAGGCCTCATCCAGCCTGGCCTTAAATGCCTCCAGGGAGGAAGCATCCACAACCTCCCTGGGCAACCCGTTCCAGTGTCTTACCACCCTCACTGTAAAGAACTTCCTCCTAACATCCAGTCTAAATCTCCCCTCTTCCAGTTTAAACCCATTGCCCCTTGTTCTGGCATTACTAGACCTTGTCAATAGTCCCTCCCCAGCCTTCCTGTAGGCTCCCTTCAGATACTGGAAAGCCACTATAAGGTCTCCTTGAAGCCTTCTCTTCTCCAGGCTGAAGAGCCCCAACTCTCTCACCCTGTCCTCATAGCAGAGGTGCTCCAGCCCTCTGATCATCTTCGTGGCTCTCCTCTGGACCCGCTCCAGCAGTTCCATGTCCTTCTTGTGTTGGGGGCTCCAGAACTGCACACAGTACTCCAGGTGGGGTCTGACGAGAGCAGAGTAAAGGGGGAGAATCACCTCCCTTGCCCTGCTGGCCACACTTCTCTTGATGCAGCCCAGCACTCGGTTGGCTGTCTGGGCTGCATGTGCACACTGCCAGCTCATGTTGAGCTTTTCATCGACCCAGACCCCCAGGTCCTTTTCCTCAGGGCTGCTCTCCAGCCATTCACCACCCAGCCTGGTTCATCCCAGATCAGAAAAGTTTATAATGAGGAACAGGAGTGACCATAGAGTGGGCCTGAAGGACTAGCTCAGGTAGAAGTATCCTCATTCTGGGGAATGTGAATCTCACCTTTTTTTGACTAAATTGTATATATTTTATCCACTGTGCCCATTTCTTTCAAAAAATGTGTTTACATATTTTACAAGTTTATCATGCATTCAGCAAAATGTACAGACAAAACCCCCACAAACAAACAAACAAACATTTTGGAATACAGTCTGATAGAAAAATTGGAACATCACCACACTAGTTTGCCATCCAACCCCAAGACAGATTTCAGACTCCTGTTTCCTATACAAGACATGCATTGTAGAAAAAGGTAAAATAGAGAAAGATGTGAACTTAGCAGTTCATCATTAAACATCTGGACCATGGACTGTTATACAAGAAAAGAAATGTCAGCTAGTGTATAGCATCTGGACATCTACAATTAATACAGGGCACTGCTGGGACCCTTTCTGTGAGTGCTCCCTACAACCTCAGGTTTTAGCAATTGTAGAAGAATCTTAATATGAAGAATAAAAAGACTACTGTTAAAATGCTGAGGGAAATTGTTAGCTTGTTTTATGAAAGGAAATACTAAAAGCTGGGCTTGCTCATTCTTGAAAAATCAAAGCTAAGAGTGGATATAATTTCTTTTTATAAGTACATGAAAGTGACAAACACTAGGGTGGAAGTGCTCTGTTTAAGTTGTCACTTTTGGTGCAAGAGCAAATGGATACAAAATTGCCATGAATAAATGTATATTATAATTTGTAAAGTGACCTCTAATCTCTCAAGGAATAGGAAGATCTGGTACAGCCTGTGTTACAGGAACTCAGGTAGCTAGAGCTCTGGGATTGACCTTCCTAGACCCTCTAGCACCAGGAGCTTCTTGAGTAAGACTGATAAGCATCTAAAGTCAAAAGGCTAGATGCTTTGTTTTTGTAAACTACCACAGTTCATTTCTGAAATATTCAAAACACAAAGATGCTAAGTGAATGAATGAAAAAATGGAAAAGGCTTTGTACATATTGTTTTGCTTGTCATGCATATTTGTCTTGCTTGTCTGCAGTATCCTAATGTGGCAGGTTCTTGTTTCCTGGCAACTCTGATTTGCAGAATTGTCTGCTCCATCCCTCTGATCTCACAGAGGCTTTTTAGTGGCTGGCCTGGCATCTTCCAGTTCTCACTAACACACTTTCAATAGGTGCCTCTCTCATACAGAGCTTGTCCCTGTATCCATCAGTAGGTCTCCGGAAGGTGGAAGCTTTCTCTCTTTCCACGTTACAGTTTTTCCATCATTCATTCGTACTATTTAGGTGGAATGATGTAACTGCAATGGATACCACCCACTGCACCTCTGAAAGAAGTGACAACAAAGTACTACTGTAGTTTAAAGTCAGATCATTTATGAAGTGGAAAATGAAATATGACTTCCTGTAAAAACAGAGAAGTGGGCAGACATGCCGATGCTGGAGGCCTCTATCCACCCCAGCTGGCAATGTGCAGTAAGAATGCAAGCTGTTGCTTTTCCATGATTCTCAATAAATGCTCAAACTGATGTAACTGCTGTAGTTGCCAAAGGACCCTACTGATATCTGTACTCAGTCCTGCCCAATATCTGCATCTGTGCAAATATTTGGCTTCTTAGTGAAATCCTTTCCTGTAAGTGGGACAGAGTTGAATAAGTTTCTGCGTGAGTTCCCATCAAAATCAGATGACTTTCAGTAATCCCTCACCCATGCAGTAAATGAATCAAACACATATGAGAGATTGGTTTCCCTTCTTATAAAGGATATCTTATAACACATGTGTGAACAGAGGTTGCATAAGCAATATTAAATCTGGCATTCTCTACTTTTGAATTTATTACATTCATCTCAAACATTATATATTGATTAGCTTAATGCAGATGAAATATCCTGTGTGTATGCAGAGGAGTTGATAGGATGATTCAAGCTTCCAGACAAATACATATATATGTGTGTATATATATATATATATATATATATTTAACAAACTCATGAAGGTGAAACCTTAAAACCTTCTTCTGGTCCTTAAAGTTTCATAAATGCTTCCTTGAGGCTTCATTTTTGCCAGTGCATTTTTGTTTCTGTGCAGTATGCTCACACAGACTGACACTTATGTCAAATGTTATTGAAAACAAAAATCATAATTAAATTCATTTATATGCTATAGAATCCTACTGACTCAATATAATTCTTAGGTCAGATTTGTCATTTCATTTAAGCCGTAAGTAGCAAGGGATTTAAATCAATATGCCTTTTGTATTTCTAATATAGCACTACAGTAATTCCAAATGTTATACAGCTTTTTGTTTAATTGTAAATATTAGTTGAATTAATTTCCTAGTGGATATCTAATCAGTTACAAATAGATATACAACTAGATTTGTTTTGCTGGTCATATTTTTTAGTTAGTACTTTAAATATTTACAGATGCTTCTTTCCAAATGATCCAGCATTTAATTTGTGTTCTTTTTTGGTTAATTATTCACTTGCTCCAATACTTTTGAAATGTGCCAAAACAGTAATAGGTAGGCAAAGAAAACCTTCATTTCATTCTAGGGTCTCTGAAATCCAGATAACCTTCCACAGCAATGTGAGTGGCTCGATAGATGAGAGGAAAGCAGTGAGTACAGCCAAACAAGGCTTGATTTCAGCAAAGCTTTCTTCAGTATCTCCTATAAGATCTTCATAGAGAAGTACAGGTTACTTGAACAGACAGTCAGACAGAATGAAAACTTGCTGAATGGCCACACCCAGATAGTAATGTCCTGTGGCAGGAGGTCTACTTGGAGGTCAGTGACTAGTGCTTTACCCTAGGGGGCAGGACTGGGCCCTGTCCTGTTTAACATCTTTATTAATGACCTGGATGATGTGATAGCAAGGTTGCAGGTGGGGAGGAATGGCTGATAATGTCACAGGATAGTACTGCTATCCAAAGAGGAGAAATGGGCTGACAGCAGCATTATGAAGTGCAATAAAAAGCAGTGCAATGGGGTTTTTTTTGGTGTTTTGTTGTTGTTGGTGGTGTTTTTTGAGGGGTTTTTGTTTGGTTTTGTTTTGTTGTTGTTTTTAAAGAGTCTTGCACACACTGATATTTTAATCTAGAACACCATCAGACCAGTTCAAACTCAGCTACTCTACTCTCCTACAAGGCCCTACTCTCCTCCAAGGGTTGTAAATTCCACAATGTAGTGCTGTTAATAATGTGACCAATGTGACAATCATGACCTATTGTGTGATGAGGGGAAAAGTCAACAATAATCCTTGTATTTTGGTTTAGATGTTCTTTATGTTATGGCCTGAACCTAGGAAATCATTGCTAGTTAATGCTTACATAAGTCATACAAAAGCAAGCAGATCCTCCTGCTTTCTGCAATCTGTTTTGATGTATTGCTGAGATGGAGGATGTTTCTTCATCATAGTAGTTAAATATGGTTCCTTACACAATTGGAGTTTATATTTAAGTACACAGACTGCTTGACAATAAACAAGAGTAACAACATCATACTTCTAGTATCTTGCTTCAATTTTCTCTGGAAAGGAAGTCTATTTAATAATAAAGCTAAATTGAGCCACATACCTACATTTCTTTTTGTACTGTGACATTTGTAGAAGTATCACTAAGACCGTCTGATGTATTTCTACAGCAAGGAGATAAAAATGAATGGAAATGTTGTTGTAGGGAAATACTGATTAGAAGCCTTTTCTCTCTGTAGCTCTAGAGCTTCAAAGCAACAACAGTAGTTCACAACCATATGCTCAACAAACATTTTTTTTGCCCTTTGCAACAGTTGAGGAACATTTAGATATTAATTTGAAGTTACTAATATGAAACTCTGTAATTTGGCTTTAGAGGCTCCAGTGCCACTGCAATATGTTGTACCTCATCTCCCTCTTATTCATGACCCAAAGCTGCCTTAGTTCATTGCTCAGTAGTTGTACCTGTAGTAGCCTGGGGAGCATGTCAGCTGCCTAAATGTAGGTCACTTTAGGATGAGATTAATAATTTTCTGAGCTCTGTTATTATGTAAGTTGTATATCTAGTAGTGTGGAAGATCTTTTGCAACTAGAAGCTTGATGAAATACCTTAGAACACTCTTCACAGAGAGAGTGATTTGCCATTGGAATTGGGTGCCCAGGGAGGTGGTGGAGTCACTGTCCCTGGAGGTGTTCAAGAAAAGACTGGATGAGGCATTTAATGCCATGGTCTAGATGACTGGATAGGGCTGGGTGCTAGGTTGGACTGAATTATCTTGGAGGTCTCTTCCAACCTGGTTGATTCTATGATTCTATGAAACGATGCCAGATACCTATGCTTATGCAATTAAATTCTGCCCTAGATCTCCATTGATTATAACAGATGCTCACACCTAGGCATGCTATCCTTAAACTGTGGCTATCCATCTCTAGTTATACCAATGGACCAGAAGAAAGTATGAGGAAAGGTGGTAGATGAAAAGCTTCATGAACAGTGTATCAGTACTCAGAGCTCAGGACTACACCAACAGAAACATTATTTTCAGAAAGTATTAGCAATATTCTGTAGCTTCAGAATCAAATGAACAGCAATCTCAGATATTTGGAGAAACTGAAGATGGGTGTCGCTGCTTTCAAGATTGTATATGTGGCATAATAATGTCCAAGTAGACACCTTTTGCAAGATTATGTAACAGCAGAAATTGTCAGCATAATAAAATCTCTTTTATTATTCATCAATTCAAATCGTGTTCAGTTCTGGGCCCCCCAGTTTAGAAGGGACATTGAAATCCTTGAGCGTGTCCAGAGAAGGGCGACGAGGCTGGTGAGAGGCCTCGAGCACAAGCCCTACGAGGAAAGGCTGAGGGAGCTGGGGTTGTTTAGCCTGGAGAAGAGGAGGCTCAGGGGAGACCTTATTGCTGTCTACAACTACCTGAGGGGTGGTTGTGGCCAGGGGGGGGTTGCTCTCTTCTCTCAGGTGGCCAGCGCCAGAACGAGAGGACACAGCCTCAGGCTGCGCCAGGGGAAGTTTAGGCTCGAGGTGAGGAGAAAGTTCTTCACTGAGAGAGTCATTGGCCACTGGAATGGGCTGCCCAGGGAGGTGGTGGAGTCGCCGTCCCTGGAGCTGTTCAAGGCAGGATTGGACATGGCACTTGGTGCCATGGTCTAGCCTTGAGCTCTGTGGTGAAGGGTTGGACTTGATGATCTGTGAGGTCTCTTCCAACCCTGATGATACTATGATACTATGATACTATGAAATTACTATTTATTCTCTAAAAGCACATATCAGAAGTCCTTTGTTTAAATGCTCAATACATTTGCCCATTTTGTTTTCAGTATATGTGTATAATAAGAGAAAGTTGCATCTTTATTTTCCTTAATTTTAGAAGGGCTTTGTAATGACTAGCTCAGATAGAGTCTTCCACATAGTAAATATCTAAGCCTTTTTGTTGCCGACAGTGCACGTTCCCACCAGGACTAGAATAAGATGCTTTTAGGGAAAGCTTAGCATGTTAATAGATAATGTGTTTTGTCAGGAATTCAATCAAGATATGATTTCCTGATGTTGTTACAGGACCAGAGTGCTCTTCTTTCAAGTAAAAAGGTTATTTCTTTTAGCTAAACCAATGCATGTGGCAAGCTACTATCAGTCTGGAGATGAAACTAGCACACTGAGTAGTTCTGCATCACTGGCTAGGAAAGGAGCATGTCGGGGAAGAGTCACAGCTTTGCTATATTTATTGTCATAGAGGTAAAATTGATTTTCTTTTGCCTCACCTACATTCTTCTGTAGCAATAGCTAACCTGAATTAGCTGTTTCAAAAGCAGTGTATGTTTTTGTCTACCAATGACACAGATTAAATATAAGGTGACAGCTATTATGTGCTCAGTCAAGTTGCATGCATTGATAATACACTTACCATTTCCAGATAGCACATGCACTCTCTCAGGCCTGCATAAGTGATCTGCCTACACTAATAGCTGTTTTGTTGCATCTAAAAAACTCCTACTTTTAAAAATATTTATTATTTTTTCTAGCAAACCAACTTTTACAGTTAATGTGCTTCCAATGTTGGCATGCATTACTTTCTGGCAGCACAGAATGAAACCATGAAGAAGGATCCCAGTTCTCCATTTACTTCCATATATGTCAACATGGAATGACTCCATATTCAAATCAAGTTCAGCTGCAACAGTGTAAAATGGGAACATAAGGAGGGCAGAAGTGTCCATTCTTGTATGCTTTGTTACAAAGGATTCCAGTTTCCTATCTTGAGATGAAATTACATTAAAACAAACAAACAACCCCCCACAAACAGAAAACTACCAAACAAAACCAAAACCCAGCCAACTTCTACTTCATGGAATAAACAACATTATTTTAAAAGTTACTTTCAAGAAATATAATGGAAAAAAGTTTCCTTCTTGAACCAAAAAAACCAAACAACAACAACAAAAAAAAACCCCAAAACCTTGTATTAAATATTTTCTGTTGGATGCAGTTTTCTCTCTACATGATTAGAATAAATCCATAAAATGGAAATGCTATCAGAAAATTGTATTATGTATAATTCATAAACATACTTTTTTTTTTTTTCTAAGTGTTTGTCTCAGGCTGACTGTCTTTCATCAATGTTGAGAAACAAAACTGAGGAGTGCCCATTAAGAATAGGGTAAGAACTTCTCCAGCCACAAGCTTTACTGCAATGTGAGATATGATGTTCTAGGGGATTTTTATGGTGAGGACATGTTTTTTGTTATGTTATGAAAAATCTCAGTTCACACACGATCAAGAGAATCTGATATTAGGAGTTAAATTTCCAAGAGATCCATTGTCTGGCTTAATTATTGCCAGTGTTAACCATGCCTTTCTGATGGTATCCTTGCAATGTGGTATCATACTTCATTTGTCCATAATGTGTGCAAGAAATTCTAGGCAAGTCATTTCACCTTAACCTTTAATAGAAGACTAAAATCTGAATGCTTCTCATTTTCTGTGTATCTAATATGAGACACTAAGGTCTTATTTTCAGATAGACCAAGTCAATTTCAAATAAAGTTGGCAAAACATGGGTCTGCTGCTCAATGAGGTGGGTGACCTGGTGACAGAATATACAAAGAAGGCAAATTTACTGAATGGCTTTTATTCTTCAGTCTTTACTGCCAAGGCTGGTCTTCAGTCCCTAGAGGTGAGAGAAAAATTCTGGAGGAAGGCAGGTTCTCCCTTAGCTAAGCAGGACTGGGTTAGAATCATCTAGACAAGGTGGACATCCACAAATCTATGGGCACCACCAAGATGCTCCTATGAGTGCTGTAGGAATTGGCTAAGTTTATTGCTAAATCTTTTTCCTTTTTTTTTAATGGTCATGGAAAACAGGAGAGGTGCCTAAGAATTGGAAAAAAGCCCATGTCACTCCAGTCTTCAAAAATGGACAGGAAGGAGAACACAGGAAACAACAGGCTGCTCAGCCTCACCTCCATCCCTGTCAAGGCAATGAAACAGCTCATTCTGGAGGTCTTCTCTAACTGCAAGGAGAAAAATAAGTTTAACAGGAATAGTCAGCATGGGTTCACAAAGGGGAAATCACACTTGACCAATCTAATAGCCTTCTATGAAGGTGAGACCAGATGGGTAGATGAGGGGAGAACAGTGTATGTCGTCTTCCTTGACTTCAGCAAGGTTTTTGGTACTGTGTCCCTTAACATCCTCATTGAGGAGCTTAGGAAGTGTGAGTTAGATGAGTGGACAGTGAGTGTGATTGAGAACTAGATGAATGACAGAACACAGAATGTTGTGATCAATGATATAGGGTCTAGTTGGAAGCCGGTAGCTAGAGGTGTTTCCCAGGGGTCAATACTGTGTCCAGTCTTGTTCAACACATTCATCAATGACCTAGACAAAGAGTGTGCTGGTTTGAGGCTAATTGGAATATTTTACTGAGAGAAATTAAATCCTTAGCTGTGAGAAGAAAAGGAAAAAGAAAAAACAACAGTACCCTATATCACTCATTCTTCTGCTGAGAAACACAACTAGTCAAAATATAGGTAAGATGCTCACTTCTCACACACTGCTCAGCTCTAAGTTCTGGTCCTTCTTTTTGTCGGTCTGTGTAGTTTCATCTGCCTTAACTTTTTAATCTGACCTAATACTTTTTCCTCTAACTTCCTTGTCATTCTTTTGACATCTCACCTCAGATCTGTCCAGATTTATCACAGGAGATATACAGCAATTGATCTGGTTATTTCTGAAGGGAGAGAAAGCAGGGGAAGTGGGGAGGAGTTTTGGGTTGGGAGCCTCCTGGCAGTCTGACTGTTTTGGGAGGGACTTTTAACTTGTATATAACTGTAAATATTTGTGTATGTACATGCTTGTAAACTGTGATAAGCTGTAAAAATAGCTTCATTCCTTAACTTCCAACTGGCTGAGTCTAGTCTGAGTGATTTCATAAGTGTAGGGGGACGGGTAACTCCCAGACTATCACAAAGAAACAGAGTGTACCTTCAGCAAGTTTACTGATGATACAAAACTAGGAGAAGTAGCTGACACACCAGAAGTCTATGCTGGCATTCAGGGACCTGGACAGAAAGGAAAGTTGGGCAGAGGTGCACCTCATGAAGTTCAGTAAGGGTAACTGTAGAGTCCTGCATTCAGAGAGAAATAATCCCATGCATCAATACAGGTTGAGGTCTGACCTGCTGGCAAGCAGATCTGAGGAGCTGGAAGTGCTGGTGGACAAGCTCACCATTACCCAGCAATGTACCCTCATGGCCAAGAAGGCCAACAGTATTTTGGGGTGCATTAAGAAGAATGTGGCCAACAGGTTGAAGGAGGTTCTGCTCCCCCTTTAATCTACTAAGACCACTCCTGAAGTATTGTGTCCAGTTCTGGGCTCCCTAGTTCAAGATGGAAGGGGAACTACTAGGCAGAATCCAATAGAGGGTCATAAAGATTATTAGGGGACTGAAGCACCTCTCTTACAAGGAGATAGAGAAGACTGAGAGGAGATATGATCAATGCATATAAATATCTAAGGGATGGAGGTCATGAAGATGGGGCTGGCCTCTTCTCGGTGGTAGCCAGTGATAGGACAAGGGATAGTGGATACAAACTAGAACACAGGAGATTTCACTTGAACTTAAGGAGAAAATTCTTTACTTTGAAAAGTGATGGAGCACTGGAACAGGCTGCCAGGGAGGTTGTGAAGACTTTCAAAACCCGCCTGGATGCTTTCCTGTGCAACGTGGTCTAGGTATACCTGTGTTAAGGTGGGGTTGGACTATATGAACTCCAGAGGTTATTTCCCGTCTCTACTATTCCATGAAGTCACGTCGCATATATAATGTGTTGAATAAGCTCTGAAAATTAACTTCTAATTATTTCCAAATTATCCTTTGAAATTTGTGTAAACTTTGCATCTCATTTTCTTCATGCTTAAATTCCAGAGTCACAAAATTGACATTACCTCTTACTACTCTCAAGTTTTCACAATGTATTGCATTAGAGTATGGAGCTAGTTACACAAAAAAAAAAAGGAAATAAGCATAACCACTCATTGATTTGAATATAGCAACTGTTCACTCTAGTGTAAGCAATAACCTCTCCATAAGATGCAGTCGTATACTTGTAGGCAGAACTGTTAAAAAGAAAATTCTGTCATTCTGTCACTTCCCAGCTTTTGAATACTCAGCTTTGTCATTCTAATCTCGTTCTTTTGATGTGGGGGTTGTTGGGCTTGTTTCTTCTTTTCTTATTCTTCAGTGTCAGCTGGTAAAACAATAGACTCCACTTAGTATGAAGCCTCTGTTTTCATATGAGGACATGCAGGAATTTGATGTCATCTTAGGACATGGGTTTAGTAAGAGATAAAGAGAATAAAAGGTTCTTTTTTACTACCTATGCAGACTACTTCACCTCCTCTTTGTTACCTGGATGAGTGGGAAACTCTCTGGGGGAAGATAATTCTGTCCTCACAGAACTAATGTTCCCTGGTAAATGGAACTTCAAGAACATTTCTGCTTCATTTGGCCTGTTTGGTTATTTTGGTTTTTATCTCTTAGTTCAAGCACATATACAAACTTGTGAGCATGGAACACATAACTCTATTTTTTTAATAACACTATTTTTTAATAAACTAGGACTGAAGTGCTCAGATGGGGCAGTTCTGAACATGTTCACCTCTCAGGAACATCAAAGCAGAGCGTGAATGTCTCTAGCATTCAGCTAAGTATTTAAGATAGACCTATATATATTGTTCAGCACAATCCCAAGCACAAATACAGGCTGGGTGGCAAATGACTGGAGAGCAGCCCTGAGGAAAAGGACTCGGGGTTCTGGGTTGATGAGAAGCTCAACATGAGCTGGCAGTGTGCACATGCAGCCCAGACAGCAACTGTGAGAAGCATGGCCAGCAGGGCAAGGGAGGGGATTCTCCCCCTTTGCTCTTGTCAGACCTCACCTGGAGTACTGTGTGCAGTTCTGGAGCCCCCAACACAAGAAGGACATTGAACTGTTGGATTGAGTCCAGAGGAGGGCCATGAAGATGATCAGAGGGCTGAAGCAGCTCTGCTATGAGGGCAGGCTACGAGAGTTGGGACTCTTCTGCCTGGAGAAGAGAAGGCTTCAAGGAGACCTTATAGTATCCTTTCAGTATCTGAAGGAAGCCTACAGGAAGGCTGGGGAGGGACTATTTACAAGGTTTTGTAATGACAGGATGAGGGGTAGTGGATTTAAACTGAAAGAGGGGTGTGGTGGTTTGGGTGTCCCCCGCCCCCCCCCACTTTTGGAAATCACTCAGACTAGACTCAGCCGGCTCTGGAATGAAGCTTATATTTACAGCTAGCACAATATACAGACATTTACAGTATATACAGATATATACAGAAATATACAGGGTAAAAGGTAATACAGACACAACTCCCCTCCCAGAAACCTGAGTCCCCAGGAGGGGCTCTCAACCACCCCTCACCTCCCCCCTACCCCTATCAACCTTACCCCAGTCCCAAGGAAGAAATGGAGGCTCGGCCAAGGGGGTTAGGAAGCAAAGGTGGGTCAGCCAAAGGAAATGAAGGGTGAGGTTAGAGAGTAAGATGCAATTCAGCCAGCAGCCCAGAACTCCCCAGCAGGCAAAGTGACTTTATCTATGTTTTGCTTTCCTTTTTTACACATCTCAGCAAGGCTATGAGTGAAGTAGACATCACCATTGTTTTCATTTCACAGCCTGTGATCTAGTCCTTCTCACCAAAACATTCTAGCTAGCTTCAAACTAGCACGAGGGGAGATTTAAACTAGATGTTAGGAAAGAGTTCTTTACAGTGAGGATGGTGGAACACTGGAACAGGTTGCCCAGGGAGGTTGTGGATGCTCACTCCTTAGAGGTGTTTAAGGCTAGGTTGGATGATGCTTTGAGCGACCTCTTCTAGTGGGAGGTGTCCCTGCCTATGGCAGGGGGTTGGAACTGCATGATCCTTGAGGTCCCTTCCAACCTAAACCATTCTATGATTATATGATTCTATGAGGTACTACCTGGGCCCACTTATTTAAATTCACCCCCAACTTTTCTCTCTCCATCTGTGTCGGTTTTATCAGCATCTGTGCTGTGCCATGTATTTGCAATGTGGCAGACAGGTAAAATTTCCCAGACTTTCTAGCTGTAGATCACATTGACTGGAGAGAAAACATCAGGAGGAAACAACCTTTGCTGACTTTGTTGGCCCACTAATTTAGGCAAGCTGGGAATCTAGGAGCCAGGGCTGTTTGTCATAGTCTGAAGCAAAGAATGGTACTTTTGGATTAACTTAATTCTTGTTGGTTGGTCTCATCTAGTCATTGTAACTGACAAAGAAGGTACAACTGGTTTTTATCAGTCTAGCAGTATTTCTCTTTGCACTAATTTACAGTGGTCTTCAGCAGAATGCACATGTTTCTGAGACAGATACGTCTTTAAATCTCACCGAGTCTGTTCGAATTTCTTGGAAGTTTGAAAAAAATGTGTTATTTTGCTCATCCTTCCTACATGTCATGTAAAACACTACACACATCACTTGCAGGATGGATTTAGAAAAGTCCACTGCAGCTGATTGGAATCATTATGTATACCAACAAAAAAATTACTAACTGAATTTTGTTCAGGATTATAAGTACTTTTAATCGCAAATATTCAGAATGTACTAGTATCCTAGATACAAAAGAGGCTTAATGATGTCAATTGCAGTTCATATTCAATCATTCCCACACAAATAGCAAATAAAAATCCTTTATCCTTCAGGTCCATTTCTGAAAGGAAATAGTGGTATAATGGCACTCTGATAGAAATGTTCCAGAAAAAGCGGCCAAAGGCATAATTTTCTTCAACTTAATGATATTTAACGTGTTCCTTGTGGGGGTTTTTAGACCTTACTGTAGAGTAAGTCATTGTACAAAAATTTCAGGTCATTGAGAAACCATTGCTTTTGTAACTGTTAGCTTCAGTCCCACACATGAACCCCATCACTCTTAGCTGCCTGTTAGGTATAATTAATTTTTAAAGTACACCGTGTTGAATAAATCTTATGACGCATTACACACTTTACTGTTATTTGTATCCATCTTCTGTTTGCTCTTTTTTATGCAGAGCAGCAGGTTAATCCATCCAAAGAAAAGTAGAAAAGGTCAAGAAAAACATCAGTGACTGCAAAGCAAAATTGAGACACAGTTTTCTGTCAGTAATCAGAGATATTTGACAGTAGAAATTGAAAAGGAGAAGACCAGGCACTTGTGAACATGCCGGAGAGTGAGTGAAAAACAAGGAGTCCTGAAGTAAGCTGATACTGAATGTGCACTGACAGAGATTGCTCCAAAGAAGCCACTGTTCTTCATTTATTAAAGAATGGATGATCTTGTTAAACAGTCCATGTTTAATTTTAAAAGCAGTTTTAGATATTCTTGTGCTCAGCTCAGCTTTACAAGCTTTTGACAGATTTGTCTCATGTCAGTGATGCAAATGACATCAAAAAATTGAAGAGTACTTGGATTTAACATTCCAGCTCACATTCAGATGAAATTTGTCTTCAAATGATAAAAATTGCTTCAGGGCATTTTTCTCAAATAAACACCCTACGAAAAGCTGCATTTCCATATGATTCTGGGTCAAGTAACAAACTATTTGCAATGACCCACACTAGTTTGCCAGGTCTACAAGCTATGAAAAGCATGTGACAGCTCTGTAATGATGTAGCTTCTCTGCCATTACATGACCAAGTGGCATTAGCAAGGGTAAAGGAAATAAAACCTCTGTATACCCTGAAGATAATTAGTTGACCATGCCTCTTATAAGCATATTGGTAAAATACTTCTATTTGTTCTTTACAGAGCTCCCCCCGCCATATAGGCAGGAAAACTCCTATCCTTTCTAAAATGAGCTTCAAAAAGCTTTTGACTTGTAGAAATTATCCAGTTTCAGTTTTCTTATAAGGCTGAAATTTAAACAAGCTTCAAGTCTATACATTTATGCATACCTTCACACATCACTGCATTCCACTAAAATAAAGGCTGTGTATCAAGTCTTTGCTATGTCAAACCATTGCTTATTTTTTGAGACTCTTCTCTTGCTTTTCAAAGAAATAAGAGGTGGAAGTTTAAACAGAATTTTAATATGGGTTTAAAAGGAAGATGTATGAAACCAAGTTTTACATTGAAATTTTGAATGTTGTAAGATTCTTTTCTACATAACGTAAAATAGAATCACAGAATGCATTGGGTTGGAAGGGACATTTAAAGGTCACCTAGTCCAACTCCCTTGCAGTAAGCAGGGACATCTTTGACTAGATTAGGCTGCTTAGGGGCTCATCCAGCCTGACCTTGAATGTCTCCAGGGATGGGGCCTCTGCAAGTTCCCCTGGCAACCTATTCCAGTGTTCCACCACCCTCACAGTAAACAACTTCCTCCTAATGTCCAATCTAAATCTACCCTTCTCTGTTTTAAAACCATTGCCCCTTCTCATATCACTAAAACCCCTTGTTAACAGTCTCTCTCCAGCTTTCTTGTAAGCCCCCTTCAGGTATTGAGAGGCCTCTGTAAGGTGTCCCCAGAGTCCCCTCTTCTTCAGGCTGAACAACCCTAACTTTCTCAGCCTGTCTTCATAGGAGAGGTGCTTCAGCCTTCTGATCAATTTTTGTGGCCCTCATCTGGACCCTTTCCATCAGATCCATGCTCTCCTTATGTTGAGAGCATCAGAATTTGAAGCAAAAGGAAATGGTCTTCTCTTTAATATCTTTATTAGTGACCTGGATGAGGGGACCGAGTTCAGCTTCAGTAAGTTTGCAGATGGCATCAAGCTGAGTAGCTGTGTCAATCTTCTAGAGAGCAGTGAAGCTTTACAGCAAGATCTGGACAGGTTAGACCAAAGGGCTGAGGTTAATTGTATGAACTTCAACAAGCATGAGTGCCAGGTCCTGCACCTAGGTCACAACAACCCTACAGTAGCTACAGATTTGAGGATGTGTCATTGGAAAACTGGCATAGAGAAGGACCTGGCACTACTAGTTGACAGTTGGCTGAATGTGGCCAGTGTGCCAAGGTGACCAAGAAAGCCAATGGCAACCTGGATTGTATTAGAAATGCTGTGGGCAGCAGGAACAGGAAGGTGATAATCTCTTTGTACTCAGCATTGGTGAGGCCACATTTCAGGTACTGTGTTCACTTCTGGGTCTCTCACTACAATAGAAACATTGAGGTGCTGGAGCATGTCCAGAGAAGGTCAGTGAGGCTGGTGAAGGGCCTGGAGCACGTGGCCTGTGAGATGCATCTGAGGGAGCTGGGGTTGTTCAGTCTAGAGAAGAGGAGGCTTAGGAGAGACCTCATCACTCTCTACAACTACCTGAAGGGAGGTTGGAGCAAGGAGGGGGCCAGCTTCTTCTCCTTGATGAAAAGAAACAGGACTAGAGAAAATAGTCACAAGCTGCACAAGGGGAGGTTCAAGATGAGTGTTAGGAAATATTTCTTCACTGAGAGAGTTAGCAAACATTGGAATGGTCTTCCCAGGGCAGTGGTTGAGTCACTGACCCTGAAGGTGTTTAAGCAGCATGTGGACCTAGCACTTGGGAACATTGTGTAGTGTTGACTCTTCAGTGCTGGGTTGAGAGTTAAACTGGATGATCTTTGGGGTCTTTTCCAAACAGATGTATTCTGTGCTTCAGTAAATTCCTATGAATAGAAACTACAGAGATGTGCAGGTAGGGTGAAAGTCTGACCTTTCACTGTTTCTGGGTAAAAGGATTAAAGCAGTGTTCATGTATCTGTTTAGCTAGAAACAAGAATTACTAGACATTACAAGAGACAACTGTAAGAGAAACCTTCAAAGTTGTCATATTCATATGTGACTTAAAGAATGTCCTGGAGACACAGACTGGATGAAGAAGAGGGGTATTTAGGGGAGAAAATTCCAGGTCATGCATGAAGGAAACTGCTGTAATTTATGAGTTACATAAATACACGTAGCATGACATTCTGTCACGCTTCACATCCTTCCTGAAAAAACGGCATTTCCTCACAGGCAAAGATCTCTAACTGGCCTAAAAATCAACTGCAGTTATTTGATTTCCAGCCTCAAGGCAGCAGCCATAGTAACAGTGGAAGCAGCCCCATTGCAGCATTGCTTGTTGCCTGGCTGTTCACACCTAAGCTGGTTTTCCTCCTCCCTTTCTCCCACTTTCCTTAGTGCAGAGCCTGGGACATAGCCGAGCAGTGAGACAGTTGTACTCCCTTCTCCAAGACCTCCTGAGCTTTGCACCATGCTGATCTCCCTCTTGCTTGCAGTGAGTAAGGATTCTTGCAAGTAGCGCTGTTTCCTAGTGGTAAATCACTGCTCTGCCAGAACATTACACTCTTTTTAATCTTGTGAGTTTGTTTTCTTACAGAATATGATGTGTATTCATACAAAGTTAACTTCTTTTTGTTTTCTTGAAATGTGTCATATTTGTTTGTACATTTTTAACCCCTCTGGTTCTGCGTAGGAGATCTGATGGCAGACAGAAAGGCTGAGAATTGTTAATGCCAAAATTCTTCCTCCACTTGGAAGGGAGCTGATTCATAGTGAATAGGTCTGGATGCTGGACAGATGTCAAGCTTAATTGATTAATTCCTATAGAGGAATCTATCACCACCTAAACAGTATCAGAAAGAGGCAGGACCTAGGCGTGAAGACTATCCTGGGATATTTAATAGCTGAGATTTAACCTGTATTAACATGGCTCAGAAGCTACACTGTCCCCTCCTCCACAGCTGTACTTTGCTACAAATTTAAATATGGCTCATATTCAAAAGCCTCTGCTCTGACATGTTCTGATATCCGGAGTTTTTTGCAGTTGTCTCCATCTTTTAAAGCTCAAAGTTATTTGGTTTCACTTCAAGAGAAAGAAGCAAGTAGCTGCAAAAATAGACAAGAATAATGAACTGAAATTACTTTCCTTTACAGTAAACTTTAAATTGATCCTAAAGTATCTACTGCAGAAGAGGGATATCTTTTTTTCACATAAATGTCAGTATTACTTAATACATTCTCAAGATGATGTTGCACTCTCCTATTGCACACAAGAAAGTCTGCAAAGTGAGCAATCAATAAGAACTGACCGCAAGGTGTCTAAAATGCACTGAAAATAACAAACTTATTTAACTTACTGCTGCTACTAGTTTGAGCAGTGTGTTTAGGGGGTTATTATATTCTCAGGACAAGCTATTTAAATTATCTGAAGAAAGATTTATATTCCCAGATAAGGATGCAACATTAGAGGCAGGTGAAGAATGAGAAGTACCTTCAAAAGACATTCTCGAGGCAATAATAAGTAACAGAGAGGAAAAGAACTGTTTTCAGGGGATTTCTGTTGTCAGTAAAATCCTGCACAGATAATAACATTTAAAAATTTGACAGCTGTGTTGAGGCAGTATGTCTGCTTTCCTGGAAATTCTCCCAAGGAAAAAAAAAAAAAAAGCATTTACTTTTCATATTAATCTGAATTAAATTCACATATTTAGTGGGAAAAATGCAGTCTCTTCAGCCACTGCTGGTGTGAGTCAGTCAGAGTCTCTAGAGACTCCTTCTGCCGCATAATCCCACTGCAGCCTTACTCAGGAACACAGAATTTTGCATAAGATCTGCAGCACAGCTATTCTTTTATATTTTTTATGACAAAT
Organism: Tricholaema leucomelas; assembly: GCA_013400475.1. Lineage (NCBI taxonomy): Eukaryota > Metazoa > Chordata > Aves > Piciformes > Lybiidae > Tricholaema lacrymosa > Tricholaema leucomelas. Next base: position 29,208 of record WAAF01001161.1, on the reverse strand, counting down.
TCAAGAAAATGTACACAAACATCTGAGCAAGTAATAATCTCTCACTTACATCAAGTAACTAATAAGCCATTGGCCACTGTTAACAACTCGTTGCACACCTATATACAGGGGTAACTAAGTCAAATCCAGGTCTTGACTCTTAAATTTCTTGGTGCACAATTATGTGCTGAAGGAATAAAATCTGTTTGCCAAAGAACAGTAAAGTGAGACCAGTTTTAAACGTTGCAAACACAGATTTTTCATTATAATTGTATATTTAGATAACCTTACTTACAAATGTCTGGAATTTCAAAATGTGTAAGAAAATGTGTATCTTCAACAGACAGATACAGAGTAGAAAAAAGCCAAAAGCCTTATGAAAAACACCTAGTACTGTGGGCAGGGGGACTGAAGCTGGGTTTTATGAGTTTTTGTGACCCGTGTTTGCAATAGCAAATACTCAATTAAATGCAGATCCCAAGGCAGCCTACTCCTGGCAGTGTGTGAGCTACAAAGTTTCTTTCCTGAGGTGTATTAAGTCTAATAATATAGCTGATCTGACACTGCAGACTTCCTTCAGCAAACCAAAGTCTTTGTCTTCTACTCCTCTGTTTACCTCATGAAATATGAACTTTGTCCCATACCACCCTTCAAAGTGCTCAAATCTGGCTGATATTAGGAAACAATTTGAGGAATTATTGTTTGGAGACCAGTAGGCAGTTACATAGCATGGCTGCACACAGACTGTTTCCTTGGGAAAAATCCTAAAGAATGTTTTAATAACTTCTAGAAAAACTACATAATATGGCCTTTATAGTTTCTGTATGATTCACCTTGTCTTAGCCTAGCACAAAACCGTATCTAACTTACTATATTTCAGAAGATTTTTTTTCTCAGAAGTAGGTTTAGCTATCTAAGCTGTTGTTGTTCTTCTGCTCTTCTTGATATTAAGCTCAATGCATTATTATGAAATAAGTGGCTAGATTTTAATAAATAAGAATTGTTTTCTCTGACAGGGAGACGGGTGGCATCTTTTGGCTGATACTGCATAGGTAAATTATGAGAGTTACTCAAACCTGAACCTAAATGTGCTTTATTCTGTTACGTTATAAAGAACAATTATTCAAGCACACTTAGTGAGGTAATTCCTAAATTTTCTTAGATGACTAAGAGCTTTGATAGATGCCTCATGGAAGTCAAATAAAATGATAGTAATTTATCAGGTATAATATACAACTATTACTGGTTTATGCATTCTTAAATAACCAAACTGAATATAAAAAAGTTGCAATCGATAAATCTTCAAAATATGATTTCTTTACGATGAGTAGATCCAAGAGGTGTTGGGCATTTCTATATGTGCTCTATTCAATATTCTATATTCCACTATTGCTTATGCTGGACAATTACCTGGTCTACCCCTGTCATGTCATCCACCCACTAAGCAACCAGGTTTATGTAAGTGTTACCAGCCATAATTCTTCTGATATTTCATAGAGTCTTCTGTTAGCTTTCCTATGTCCATCCCCCAACATACAATCCATTAATTTGGTTGCATGGTTTATCCCTTGCCTTTGAAGTTGTTTAGCTTTCTTTTCCCTCTCTACAAATTTACCCAGGTTTCAAACTTCTAATTCATCCAATTCAGGCTTCATTATTCTGGGGACAGAGTGGCTAGAGAGCAGCCAGGCAAAGATAGACCTGGGGCTACTGGTCGGCAGGTGACTGAGCATGAGCCAGCAGTGTGCCCAGGTGGCCAAAAAGGCCAATGGCATCCTGGCCTGTATCAGGAATAGTGTGGCCAACAGGAACAGGGAAGCCATTTTCCCCCTGTACTTGGCACTGGTTAGGTCACACCTAGAGTACTGTGTCCAGTTATGGGGCCCTCAATTTAAGAAAGATGTTGAGGTGCTTGAATGTGTCCAGAGAAGGGCAACAAGGCTGGTGAGGGGGCTGGAGCACAGCCCTATGAGGAGAGGCTAAGGGAGCTAGGGTTGTTCAGCCTGGAGAAGAGGAGGCTCAGGGGAGACCTCATTGCTATCTACAACTACCTGAAAGGAGGCTGTAGTCAGGTGGGGGTTGATCTCTTCTCCCATGCAACCAGTGATAGAACAAGAGGACATGGCCTCAAACTGCACCAAGGCAGGTTTAGGCTGGATGTTAGGAGGAAGTTCTTCACGGAGAGAGTGATTGGCATTGGAATGGGCTGCCCAGGGACGTGGTGGAGTCACCGTCCCTGGAGGTGTTTAAAAGGAGACTGGATGAGGCACTTGATGCCATGGTTCAGTTAATTAGAAGGTGCTAGGTGCCCCATTGGACTCAATGATCACAAAGGTCTTTCCCAACCTGGTTAATTCTGTGATTCAGTCATTTCATTCTCAGATGGAGCTAATATTATCTTTGTAGCCTGTGATCCAGTGAAAAGATTAGGAAAACCTAACTGAAAGCAGTAACCATTATCTGCCCTCTCAATAAATGTTTCTAATCTACCTATAACTGTAACTCGATGATGCTAGTTTTGAATTCTGAGGCTGCTTCAAGTTTGTCTTCCTTTTATTCTAGAAAGAAGAATGGTATGGGGGAAAAAAAGCAAGAACTTTGAAAGATTAAGGGTGTTTCTGAGGTTTGAGAAAAAAAAGAAACACAAATATTGCTTTGAATATTTGAATTCTTTTTCCCCATAGAATAAATGTTTTCAAAATTTGATTTGTCAGAAATCCATCACCTAGAACAGAAAATTCATTAATTCACTCTCTATTAAGAAACTGTAACAATAGAATCAGCTAAAAATTCATAAAGACCATGCATTTTCTCAGAATCTCTATTGCTTTCAAACATGCCATACTCACTTCTGTGACCATAATATTGTGCAAGATGGTTCTTTCAATTCACCTTTGGCTCTGACATGTCCGCTTTTTGCTCAGTATCTTTGGTTCTCAGAGGAGTGTCAGAGTCCTGGGTCCCATAACAGTGCCCAGTGATGTGGTTCCTACGTACTAAGGTTTGTGAACAGCAAAGTAATGGATGACAGAGGTGCAAGTGAGGTACTTGCTGAGATTTTAATATGAAAGAGACACCTAAGTTTAAGACAAACCAAGTGGAGAGCTGATGGTAAAGAAAAGAATGATAGGTGTAAGGGATTAATTGGAAAGGAGATCAGACACTGACATGAAGCAGGAATACAGTGTGATTGGACTGGCCACTAAGTTGGTGCTTGGAGGGTGGAGTTGAATGCCCTTGTACTCAGCTTTAAATTAATATTTGAAAGATTGAGATCAAAGCCAAATATTGATCCAAAGACAGATATCATATCTACTGTGTTTGTCAATGTATAAACATTTTAGACAACATAACAAGAGGCTTCTGAGAAATGCTTAATAGAAAATGATAGGTAGGTTGGCTGAATTCTGCGCTCAGTTTGCATGAGACTGGTCACATATCCAGTTTGACATTATCTCTTCCCATAAGGTGTATGCCATACATTCAAGCACCAAGACACATTATTCTAAAGCATAAATATTGTGGATATAAGAAAACAAGCTAGGTTGAATATTTGTTTAATTTAAAATATCTGTGTTATTATTGGATATATGTGGAGTAATCAAAAATTAAGTGCCTCGGAGCAGTGCTATAATACTTTTAACTTTTTTGTTGCTATCCTCTCTCCCACTGACTCAAAAATAAGTAATTATAAAAGAGACATTTATTTTGAAATGTTAAATTTCAATGTTAAATACTAGCTTATATCTATAATATAATATACGAAACATACTTGAGAATTCAGCTCAAATGCTCTTACAGTGCCATCTGCTGAAAAGCAGCTAAGGCTACACAGCATTTGGTAACACATTCCTGCTGGGATGACTGCAAATTAATTCTTGGTCCACCCTGGATACTTTTCAGTCCTATGTTCTGCAACATCATAACACAAAATCTGTAGCCCTAGTTCAAAAGGAACTATAAACACTGCACTTACACATGTCTTTGTATGTATGGTATCACTAAAGGTAAGCATGTAGTTAACTGTCTGAATTAAGAGGATGCTATGTTGCTTAAACAGGTTTATGTATATACAAAGCTCAAGGGCAGGATGGATATCAGCATCAAGATTTTTACCCTGCCCCTGATAAAGTAGCCTAACTTTAGTAATGTCTAAGAAAAAGTAAGCTGGTATGTGTTGACTAATATTTTTTTATTATTATTTGCTCCAGCTCTTACATCTAGAAATGCTTCTGAATCATTGTAATAATCCTTTTAAAATGAACATGACACACTGCATGGAGAATGGTGTGGCCAGCAGGAGCAGGGAGGTCATTCTGCCCCTGTACTCTGCACTGGTTAGGCCACACCTTGAGTACTGTGTCCAGTTCTGGGCCCCTCAGTTTAAGAGGGACATTGAGATGCTTGAACATGTCCAGAGAAGGGCAACGAGGCTGGTGAGAGGCCTCAAGCACAGCCCTATGAGGAGAGGCTGAGGGAGCTGGGATTGTTTAGCCTGGAGAAGAGGAGGCTCAGGGGTGACCNAATAGAATAGAATAGAATAGAATAGAATCAACCAGGTTGGAAGAGATCTATGAGGTCTCTTCCAACCTTGGTAATACTGTGATACTGTGATACTGTGATTAAGTTAAGCTTTCATAGCAGTCTGAACTTGGGGCATGCATTAACATCCTAATTGCCAACTCAAAGATTTTTTTCTCTTCTTTATAATCACCAATTGATCTGAGTTTCAAATTGGCTATTGATTACAGCTAAAGATTTTGTTCTGCTTGTTGTGTTAATGCTACTCATCTTTCACTACTTTTCTATTTGTTTATAAATTCCTCTGGCTTCTCAGTTCACAGTGAATTAAATTTTCAACAGGCCTCAACTAAAATCTGGTCAGCAAGACCAAAGATGAGTACATGCATCTCCGATAGAAAGACGGTGATTTTTTTTTGGTGTACATATAGATGTACAGCATCGTGCCAGTGAAAATCAGAATATTTCTTCCTTCCCCCCACCCAAAGAGGTGTTTGAAAATGCAGTGTATTTGGCTTTGTCCACCAACTTGAAAAGTTTGCAATGGTCATTTCAAGCAGTAGCAAAAGCTAGCCCAGTAATTAATCGCAAGCTGCACACTGTCACAGTGAATATTTCATAAATAACCAAGAGGCTGAAATTCATTTCCATAGGTTCTTACATGAATAATTTAGACTTGTAAAAGCAAAGTAAATCAGCAACTCACTGAAAGAGAAAAAGACTGAATTTCAATTAACTCTGTCAACCAGCATGACTAATTCTACCCACAGTTCAATGGATGTAGGACATGCAGAAGTTTTGCTCAGAAATATTGAACGCTGTCTCAGGATCTGTCAGATGACAATGTTCAAACCCATTTGTGTGCTTTTTTTGCTGATAAGTGATATTAGGGGCAAATTGCCCAAGCTAAAGAGAAGCATGTATTTAATCTTATTTCTTTCTACTTCGATTTTCAAGTTTTAAATTCGTATGTAACTGAACTCAGAGACCTGAGATAATTTCCTGAAATTCCTCCTATGATTACTGTAGTAAGTAAGATATGCTTACTACAGAGGCTAAGTCAAAACAACTGAATTTCAACTCCATTTCTGAGTTTTGCTCAGGCAACCCTTTTTTCCTCTTCTCTCTTCCCTATTTCTTCACTTTGGAAGAAATAAAGGTTCTGGAGGCTAATATTAGGCTCTGTGAATGCACCTTCAAACTACTTCTTTCCCTGTCTCTTTCTCTGTTTAAAAATCTCTGGTAAACAGCATAATGATAAAACAGCACTTAGTAAGATAGAAGATAGAAGGTCTGGGGTAAATAGTTCTTATTTGTCTCATGACATTCTTTCAGTAGCTCCTAACTTCCATATTGCAAGGGGGAAAAACATAAAAATATATATTACACACACCAGCACCACCCCAAATCTGGGGGGAAGGTAATCCAAAGACATGCATAAGTTGTTATGAAGGGGGAAATTAATTAATGCAAGATTATATTTTTTTCCAAAATAAATATTGTTTATTAATTTTGATGTTCAGAACTCTCACCACCCCTGACCACTAATTTTAATAATATTCAGGTTCTTGCACTGTCATTGAAACATTTTATAGATAGTATCTAGATCCAGTAATAACCAGCAAAATATAGAAACATTAATTGCACTGGAAGGGAAGATACCTGCGGTCCGATGCCTCTCGTGGTCAATATACCGCTTGCCCACTAGATGGACTCAAGGAGCTCTTTCTGCTTATGGCAGAAGGCAATGGGAGAATTACAAAGAGGCTTTAAGTATTTACTCACAAAATTATTATTACCCAACTCTCGAGGCTTACCGCAATCCCAGACAGTAACCAGCACTTTCAGGGAACTCTGTTTTGTCAGCTGCTGAGACTTGATTCTTCACAGGCTTCTGGGAAAGGAGGCAGACAATCTCTGACCTTGTCTCCTGCCTCCTCTGGATGATCTGTGTATCTCCAGGCCTTCTCATCTTAGCAGGAAACTTTCAGGTGCAGGCAGAATGCCTTGTGATTTGCAGTCTCAGAACAACGTCATGCTGTCTATGCAAGCCAGTCATGTGGAGGCATTTAGAGTCTGTTCCTGGTAAACTTTAGACAGTGGAGTTTCCAGGCAAACAATAAGGCAGTAAGCAATGGCAGCAGGCAATGGCAGGCACAAATACAATGGCAGAGCACATCAGAGGATGTTTTTAACCTGTGTATCTCTTTTACCAATGTGAGCCAAGATAATTGCCCTTTGGACACAGAATAGGCAATCAGAATGGCAGTTAGCCAAGCCTGATCATATTAGGCAAAGCCATAGGCTGGCTTCACCCAAATTTGTGAAAAGCATAGGCCTTGCACAAGGCAGGCACAAGCTAAGTTGTGTACCTTGTTTACCACGAGACCAAGACAAGTCTGAGCAGGCCAGAGTCCCTAGACTTAATGGCTCCAGGTTCTTTTGTCTTCTTTCCCATGGTTGCTTCTCTCATGGAGCAGAAAAGGGGCAAGCCAAGACATGTATTAAGCCTATTTTGGGCCTATCAGGCCTGCCACAACATTAATATCTGAATGTTTTTTAAAAACTTGATAGGTTCCTGGTCTATAGGCATCTGCTTAGTGGGAAATTTGAATTCAGTTTGCAGAAAATTGTGTTGTGAATAAAGAAGAAGAAATACTAGGCATTTTGCTGAACACAGCTCTGTCTTCAATACATAGAAGGCTATCCTCAAAGGGACTTTGGGTCACATTAATCTGTTTGCTGAAGATGGTGGGTGTACCAGGGGTTCTAGCTGCTAAAGTGTTTTAATCAGGCTGCTCTGTTCATTAACTGTATCCTGAAAGAAGATTAAATGACTGCTAAGAAAAATGTTAATTGACAACTGTTGTATATTCTGGGAGCTTTCTAAGGACTGTGAATTGACTACAACTGCAGCCAGCCTACTCCTGTTATCTTTTTCTGCTTGCAAAAATGGATTATTTCCAATAGGCTTCATTTTGAAAAATGCCCTAACTTCTGTATTGTTGTTACAACAATAGCAACAAGAGTAAGCTTGGCTGCCTATTTTGGCTCAGAGAAACAGCAGAATTATAAATGCTGCTGATGAAGAGAAAGAAGCATTAGGCCAGAGAACTCTGAAATCTCCCAGAACACTGCAGCATTTAAAGAGAAAAAAAAAATAAAAGCAAATACTTCACAAGCATACTCATTACTTAGCATGGTGTCAGAGCCTTACCATTTGCTTTCATTTAGGTTTAGTAACTTTTACAGTTTTCAGTCACGATCTAAAATCCACTAAAATTCATTGGACCAGCAGCTATGCTACTTGATTATTACTCTACAATGATTAAAAAGATCAGTATTTGATTGTGGGCTATAAAACGAACAGAAAATTTTATTTTGGGTGTCTACTACGATGTATAGCAGAAGATCTTGTTTTCTACCCAGCAAACATCATAGAAGAAAAGATACTCAGGTAGTTAAATTATTTGTTTGAGATGCACTAGACCTGAGTTTGAAGTTGTTTTCTCTTTAGGGTATCTGCTTGGTTTACTCAAGTCTCATACTACAAATGTGCTACTTAATTATTGTAAAGTCTTTCGACTCCAAAGTGTGGAAGAAGATCAGCAATTTAGTATTTCTTACAAATAACTTCTCTTATATGCTGGTAGGAACATGAGATTTTTGAAATAAAAAGTTCTTTAGTGGGTACATTTTTATGTGTACTGAAGGTCAGTATGAGTCATAGAATGGTTTGTCTTTGAAAGCACCCTTCTTGTATGCAGAGATATCTGCAACTAGGTGAAGTTGCTCAGAAGCCAGTCCAGTCTTACCTTGCGTCTTCCAAGAGATTAAGGCTTCTACCACCTCTCTGGGCAACCTGCTCCAGAATTTCAGCATCTTCATTATAGAAAATTTCTTCCACATATCTAGTCTGAAAATATCTTTGTTTGATTAAAAACTGTAACATCCTGTCTTATCAAAGTGTGCCCTACTAAAAAGATTGTCACCTGCTTTCTTATAGGCTCCCTCTAAGTATTGAAAGGCTGCAATAAGATCTCCTTGAAGCCTTCTCCTGGACTGTTATGGTTTAAGACCTAGCCAATGGCTGGATAAACAGCCCCAACTCTGTATTACCTCACAGCAGAGATGTTCCATCCCTCTGATCATGTTTGTGGCTCTCCTCTGGACCTACTCCAAAAGCTTCATATCTTTCTTATGTTGGATGCAGTAGTTCAGGTGAGGTCTCAACTGAGCACAGTAGGGGGACGGAATCAGCTCTTTTGACCTGCTGGCCACCCTTCATTTGATGCAGCCCAAGGTATGGTTGGATTTCTGTGCTTCACAGATGCAGAATCTTGCATTTGACTGTTTAATCTCGTGAGGTTAACATGAGCCTGCTTTGGGCATCAATGGCCTCAGAAATTCTCGAATAGATAATGGATATACAACTGTACCTCCACAGATTGACACAGCCTGATATACAAGTGGTTGCAAAATTCATATTAATTCATATTAAAATTTACTGCTCTATTAACAGAATGATATGGAGGTATTCTTTTAAGAGATGCCATGGAGATATTCTTCCTGCAATTCACAGGCCTTGTCAACTTTGCTTCTATAAGGTATAGGTTTCCCAAATAAACAATTTCTTCATTACATTTTGAAGTGTATGAACCGCATGAGAATCCAGGCACTGGCTATGTGCACTGTCAGCTATCTTCAAGATGCTAAATGTTCTTGTGCTCTTCAGTCATCTCCTGTCCTAAATCATGTATTTATATCCCTAATAGCTTCAGGGAGATGAAAACTCAGGGCTAAGGCTGCTTTAATCCCCATCTTGGAATTTCAGGCACTTACACTCCATCCAGCAGTTTCAATAAAAACATCTTAGTTCATCAAAACATTCTCCTCCTCTTGGTATTTCAGACTACAGGTTACTAGAAGTCAGGGAAACAGAGTGTTTAAAAAATCACTTGATAGTTCCCTAGATTATCCTATTCATTATACTTAAGAAATTGGAAGTCACTGAGATTTCATAGGGTGATGAAGAAGAATGAGAAGTTAGAAGAAACGCCTGCATACTGGAGTTCTGCAGAACAGTGCCTGCTGTGCCACACAGGCCAGGCAGCAGTCCAGAGAAAGAGAAGACCACAGATAAACTGTATTTGTAGTTTCTGTTCAGAGAGTATGGAGTATCCTCTTTTGAACAAGATAATAATATGTTCAGAAATAAATGCGCAAAAGCACACTGGGTACATGTGTAAGAACTGAGTATCTGTAATGCATACAACCATCCTCATGAAGCATTGTCACTCTGCCCTTTCACTTTCTTTGTTTTGCTCTTGCCTGTCTTTCCAGAGAGGTATTTGCCTAAGGCAAGGTTTAAGAGTAGCTGCCATATCTTTTACAAAATCAGCACAAAAGGAAGGAAAGATAAGCTCTCATACTTGACTATGTGCTCAAAAATTTGTCCTAACTAATCCTAGTGCGAACTGAAGGGTTTTGTTTAAAGATTTGTTTATCCAGCTCTATAAGGAAAAGATGTGGATCATTGGCAGAAGCAGGTAGAAGTGGAGATTTTGACAACCTGATGGGGACTCATTTACATATTTGCTATTAATACAGAATAGACTTACTAAATTTCTTAGTCAACAGAGATTTATGCTTAACTGTTAAATAAGAAATATCTGAGGACCTCAGGCCTTCACTACACCAGTGCGGTTGGGATTGTTACTAGCTTGGAATTTAGCTGGGTTTTGGGAAGTGACTATGGTTGATCATCACAGAGAGAGTGAATTTACTAAGGATTCATGCTTGAAAAGGCTAGGAGAGATGCTAAGTCTATGGTGTTGTCTTTCACTTGAAGTCTGCAATTTTCATAAAAACCTAGTCTCCCTATTTTTTATTTTTCAATACAATACTTAGTCCAACTAAGACTTCCCAAAAGAACCAAAGGGCTTTAGCCTTCCCATTAACAACTAGCCTGCTGTGTTCTCCCGTGCAGTGTTCTGAGGTCGCAGTCTCGGATTGTATCTTTCAGTTCATCCTCATTTGTCTTAAACAATATACAACCAGAGCATCCCTAAAATACTGCTACCTGCTGCAATGTAGAAATAAAAAAAAGTGAATTTAACTAAGAGTGTGTAGAATTTATTTTTGTAATTAGATCTCATTTTTTCTGATAATCTGAAATCAAGTTTTCTGATAAGGTGATACATAAATGCTACTTCTCTATATCATCATAGATTTAATTAGAAGCAGGTTTAAAAGCACATTAATGGATATTCAGCTCCAATTACTAGCTTGTCCCAAGTCCCCTTGCACAGTTACTTAAATGTTCAGCAGAAGCAAGACCTCAACCTCAGCTGAGGTCAACCTCAGAGCAGAATCATAGAATGGTTTGGGTTGAAAGACTCCTTTAACAATCATCTGTTGCAACCACCTTGCAGTGAGCAGGGACATCAGCTTGCTTAGAGCCCTGTCCACATTGACTTTGATTGTTGCCAGGGATGGGACACCTACCATCTCTCTGGGCAACTCGTATCAGTGTCTCACCATCTTCATTGTAAAAAGATTCTATATATCTAGTCTAAATCTCCTCTCTTTTAGTTTAAAACATTTACCACTTATCCTGCACCCTGCTAAAAAGACTGTCCCCATTTTTTTATACCCCCCCTTTAGGTACTCAAGGGCCACAGCCAGGTGTCCCAGGAGCCTTGTCACCTGCAAGTTCTTCTCCGCATTTAGTCATGACAAAGCCTAAATAATTTGTAAATTCAATGATATGTAAGCTTATATTTGCATTTTAAGCATTCAATAAGAAAGGGGACTGAGGAGTAGAGGGGAGTGTGTAGGACAGTTGTGGTCTGATTCCAGTCCCTAACTAACAAAAATGGTTTTGGCATGCTTGCATATGAAGTTTCAAAGAAAAAATATTTAGCAGAAATAGTCCTCCCCAGCCCATATGGATATATAAAGCCCTGCATTTTGTACTGTGCTTCATCCTGGATTAATGTAAAGAGATCTACAGCAACAGAAAGGAAAAGGTAAGATCTGATCATTAGTAGCTCATGAGACTGAATTTGAATGATAGGTTTGTAGAGGGAGCTTTAACAACTTGTTGCTAAGCATCTAAATTACTAAAATTAATAGAAATAAAGTAAAACAAAACCACAGGATCTCAGAATGACAGAATGCATTGGGTTGGGAGGGACCATCAAAGATCATCTCCTCAGTAAGCAGACATCTCCTACTAGAAAAAAATTAAATCCTACTGTATATCTTTAAAAAGTTTTTGAAAATGTTGAATTTTCCACTTTGTTTTTCAGAAATCTTTTTTAGTGTATTGTCCAACTCCTCATACATTTTCATAATAGCAATACATAGCACTGCCATAACAGCTTATAGCTCCCTTGTTGCATGCAAACAATTACTGATGTGCGTCCATACTGACACAAATTAGGCCCACATGTAGCTTTATCACGCACATGTAATTTCTCCATCATTTAATCTCAGTCATAAATGACAACTTTGGAATTCTCTGCCTCTCTAAATCTGCATTTCTCATTGAATTTAAATGGATCTCGTATCTATAAATAACTACATCAACCCTGAATGTTGCATTCAATTGCTTTGTGTTTGCTGTGTTCACATGGCGTTCCTGCTGGTCTTTCATGCTGTTTGCATTAGCAAACCTTCTCCTTCTAAAACAGCCTCTTGTATTCATGGTTAACAACCCGAGCTGATGTTTAATTTTTTAAGCTTTTTCTCTGACTTTTAAAAAAGGTACACAACTGGTGAGCTGTGGCTACAGCTCAACCATTTCTCTTTTAAACAAGACTTCATTTGGAGACACAATGGTTAAAACTAGATTTGAAGTAAGATAGTCGTTTTGTTTCACAGAATGCAAACCAAAACGCAATGCATAATGAGAGTGAGAATAATAGCAACTTATTACAAGCAGACACTGCATATAGATGCCCAGTAAGAGAGGGTCAGGTGATGCAACACTCATTTTAGACAGCTGCCCCACCCCATAGGTAGCCTTACTGGATTGTGCTTACAAGGCTGTTTTGGAATGATCCTGACCAGGGATGAGTTTTCTAATTTCTCTCTGCAGCAGCCTCAGGGCTGCCTCTGGGGAAACATCACAAGGAAAACTCCAATGCTGATTGTGACACAGTACACAAGAAAAGGTGTGTCTCACCACTGTGGGCTGCATGTTATACCCTGCTGCTGGACAAGGAGCCTCTGTCTAACCTTTTGGGCTAACAAAATATTCTGGATGCTCAGCCGGCATGATTACGGGGGTAAAGTGCTGCCTAGAAGCTCCTCACTGTTAACTCCTGCAGGTGCAAATGGAACTTAGTCTTGCAATAAGTTTGGCTTGCTCACAGAGCAGTATAAATTTTGCAGAGCTTAGTCTTCCCTGTGGTCTGTGTTTCAGGTCATGAAGGATAGCCTGAGTATCCTCGGGGAGAAAATCAAGCACTCCTTCATATGAATACTCTATTCACAATTCATAGGTCATAGAGCAAGATAAGATCGAGAGCACACAAACTCAGAGGCTAATGATAGTTAACATAAGCATATGAAGTTCTATTAAAGATGTGCTGTGAACACTTGTCCAGATCTACTATCTGATAAAAGCCTGTGATATTCATTTGGAGCTGATCAGCTATGGAGTAAGAGCCTCTGTGCAACAAAGGAGTTAATAATAAGTGGCTTGCTCAGATACTCAATGCATTGCAGCTGCTAGCTGAGAAGTGGGGGACTATTTCAAAATCATATGGAAATTAGGAAAACACAAGGTAATTGCTCTCACTGAAAGGTATTACAAAAAACAAGATCTAGGTGTGCTTGTGAAACACAGATATTTTAAATGGCTCTCTAAGATTTCTTTCTTTCCTTCTTTTATTCACCAGTGCCTCGTTTGTGCAGAGATTCCTTTCATATTAGAAGTGTACCTGTCCAAGATAGGGAATGGTGGTCCATGGCAAACAAAGCTGCTTCTAATTCAATGTAGGAAAAAATAATAAACACCTACTGTGACTGAGGGAGAAGGCAAGAGAGACCTTTGAGCTTTTCAGTGCCTGGTTTGTCTGGGTAAGGATTTCACAGTTGCTGCTAAAAGGTATACCTTGGCTAACTGGTGTGGAGAGATATGCACAGACCCATGTACTATCTATGTTCCACTTCAGATCTTTTCTAAGAGTATCAGTGAAGCTCAGACCTGCCACCAACTTCATTTAAGTGAAATTCATCTCTGAGCAAAGATGGGAAAACATGGCACAATTTAAAAATACTTCCTTCTTCTCTAAGCTGAAAACAAAACCAAATATATGTGCTATGAGAAGAATGCTTCTCAAGGCGCCATTCTCATAATGATCTATAAACAACTGTCCAGTTTAAGCCAAGTGTGCTGCGTGTCAGCTAGAAATATTTAAAGGATGCCCTTGCTGTTACGGTTATTAAACATGCATGAGGTGGAAAGTAACAAGCACACAAAAACAGCCAAAGTTGCCCAAGATTACTTAGATTTGTAATAGTGAAAGAGTTACATTTAGTAAGCAAAACAGAACTATGGAGTGACAGCAGAACAACAACTTTAAATCCACAGAAAATAATGTGCTGTGCTAGAGTCAACAAAAAATTAAGTCTGAAGGGCAGAAAAAAATTATAATACCAAACGAGAAAATAAAATATGAGTGAGCAAGAGACTTCAAATGCTCAAGGCTGCATGAACAGCATGATTATTCACAGTGACTACTGGGTTTTCTTATAAATCTGAACAATGCCAGCAGCATTTCATTTCTTCCTAAGACCAGGATAGCATTGCACAGAAGAAAAATCATCTGACTCTTTAGCTAGAGGTGGGAGGTGAAGTTCTATACCACTTTTGGACACTTGCCCTGCAGGAATTGCATCATCCATATAATTAAGTAGCTCAGAAATATGCCTCCATTTCAGCCTTTGAAGGATAGTAAGAAATAATTCTAAAAGACTCTTAAAAATCATATTTTTTCCATAATATCAGATCCATTTTTGAATGAGTAGTTCTCTTTATTTACAGATTCTTTTAGGAAGTGCTCTTTCTTTCCTGTTTAACATGATTTTTTTACTAGAAAGGAAAAAAAATAAAACCACAGAATCACAGAATATAACTGGTTGGAAAAGACTTTGAAGATCATCTAGTCCAATTTTTGACTAGTATTGAAGGTTCAACACTAAATCACGTCCCTGAGCACCAGGTCAACGTGCTACTTGAACATCCTCAAGAGATGGTGACTCTAACCCTGCCCTGGACAGACCACTCCAATGTTTGAGAACTCTTTCAATGAAGAAATATTCCCTAATATCCAGCCTAAACCTCCCCTGGCACAACTTGTAGCTGTTTCCTTTACTCTCATCACTTGTCATCACAGAGAAGAGGCTGGTCCTATCCTCACTCCAACCTCCCTTCAAGTAGCTGTAGAAAGTAATTAGAATAGAATAGAATAGAATAGAATAGAATAGAATAGAATAGCATAGAACAGAATAGCATAGCATAGCATAGAATAGAATAGAATAGAATA
>WAAF01001161.1:0-13765 GCA_013400475.1 Tricholaema leucomelas | reverse complement strand
CCCCAGGTCCCTTTCTTCCTGGCTGCTCTCCAGCCACTCTGTCCCCAGCCTGTAGCATTGCTTGGGGTTGCCGTGGCCAAAGTGCAGAACCCTGCACTTGGCCTTGTTAAATCTCATCCCATTG
Organism: Tricholaema leucomelas; assembly: GCA_013400475.1. Taxonomy (NCBI): domain Eukaryota; kingdom Metazoa; phylum Chordata; class Aves; order Piciformes; family Lybiidae; genus Tricholaema lacrymosa; species Tricholaema leucomelas. Next base: position 13,641 of record WAAF01001161.1, on the reverse strand, counting down.
GCTTCTGCCCACCCATCCAGCCTGTCCAGGTCCCTCTGCAGGGCTCTCCTATCTTCCAACAGATCAACACCTGCTCCTAGCTTGGTGTCATCCACAAACTTACTGATTCTGGACTCAATCCCCTCATCCACATCATCAATAAAGATTTTGAACAGGACGGGGCCCAACACTGATCCTTGGGAAACACCACTAGAGACTGGCTGCCAACTGGATGTGGCACCATTCACCACAACTCTCTGGGGTCGGCCTTCCAGCCAGTTCTTGACCCAGCACAGAGTGAATCTGTCCAAGCCATGAGCTGAGGGTTTCCCCTCAGCCTCCTCTTCTTTAGATTGAACAACCTCAGCTCGTTCAAATGCTCCTCATAGGTTATGAGGCCCTTCATAAGTCTTGTTGCTCTTCTCTGGACATGTTCCAGCACCTCAATGTCCTTCTTGTAATGAAGTGCCCAGAATTGAACACAATACTCAAGGTGTAGCCTCACCAGTGCTCAGAACAGGCATTTGATCACCTCCCTCTATGAGTTCTTCCTATTCCCAAATGCAATGTAAATATTTTCTTTCTCTTCGCACGCTGTATTAAAATATAGACAAGGGTTTTTTAACGCCTTTTTTTTTTTTTTAATGTGTAACCCATGGACTGTCAATAGAAACTTATGATGATTGAGATACTGCTAAAAACTGACAAAATCAAATTAGATAGGATCTCGTAGAGTTATCTATTTGTGCTCTATAGCTGTAAATATTATGTATACTTCTTATATTGGTAAAATAGTTCTGACTTAATCAAAGTCATTCAGATCATCAGGGCAAAAGGGGTTTAAGCTTTGCAATGATTTCCAATTGCTATGTTTTCTTTTTTGTAACTCTTGCTTTAACAAGTGTATGTTAGAACTCCTAGTTCAGAGAATTAATGTCAGAGGAGGGAAACAAATGACTCTCATATTGTTTCACCTTCTTTCTTTGAGCCTTTTAAGTGTTGCTACTGACACATCTGTTATTATTCAGAGGAAAGATCTACCTGGGTGCCAAGGTCCAAAGAACAGAGATTAAGAATATCTCTGTCCAGAAGAGAAGATCTGTTCTTATGGATTTCTCTGTTGTGAAATTAAGGTGCAAACGAGATCATATATCACCACAAAACTATTTATTAAAGGATAAAGTTGGACAAAACAGAGGGAGAGAGAGAGAGATAAAGAGAACGACGGAGAAGAAGAGAAGAAGCAGGGAAGGAAAAGAGCTGGGACCATATTACCCTCAGTTGCAGATGGTGGGGAGAGAGGGACAAGTGCGTGGCCCAGGGATGATCTTCTGTGGAGTTCGTCAGGGGTTCTTCTGGTGGTGGTGCAGTTCTGGTAGTCTGGTGGAGGTCCACTCTTGGTAGTCTGATAGAAGTGCACCCTTGTTGGTCCGGTAGAAATGCATTCTTGGTGGTCCGATAGAAGTGCACCCTTGATAGTCTGGTAGAAGTGCGCACTTTGGCAGGCATTCCTCCTGCCTTTTATACAGTTTTCTGCTCGGTGCCCAGGTGCAGCTCCCCAGGAAATCTTCCTGTGCATTCGCAGGGGTCCGGCGCCACCAGGGGGAGGGCCTCCGCCCCGTCCCTGGCTGTACCTGTCCATACCCTGAATACACAGAAGCCTTTTCTCTTCGGGGTAGCTGAGATAAGATGTTGGCATCCTGGGCATTCCAGCCAGGCTGAGGTCCAGGAGTTTCCAAGGCTGTTGTCTGTTGATTTGCACCCCTGAGCTTTAGGCCAAGCACCTAGTCTGAGTCCCTGAAGTTAACAAAGGCAATCTTTATCTTTGTTGATTAGGGAGCGAGATGCAATCTTTATCTTTGTTGATGAACAAGAGAGAGGATTTAGACTCTCACACTAGGTTAAAGCTGAACTGTTGTAATATTCTGCATATCACTGGACAGTGTCCATCCACATCATGTAGGAATTTTTTTCCATATTTAGATCTCAGTTCCTTAGTTTCACCAATCTTTGGCAGAACGGATTAATTAGGACCAGGATCCATCCAGGTTTCAAGTTGGAAGCAGAAAATAAAACCTTCTGAATTTTATTGAATTCCAGACTCAGAATAAACTCTTACTTTTGGCTTTTGTGTGTTTCTGCATATGTGTGATTAATGGCAGCACTATTTTGTGACAGTGAATACCTTCCCAGATATCCTTCTAAATATTACACAACAGAAAGCTTGTGGAAATGCCTGTAGAAAATGCGGATGTTTTGGTTCTGCAGAAATTGATATTGATGGCCTAGAGTTAGATGAGTCAGTTCTCCATTTCACTGTCAGTTGAAAAGAACACAAAACTTAAGTGGAGTTAATTCCTCTCATGTTTTTCGTGAGATCATCTCAAACAGCTTTGGCATTTGTTTTCACTTCGGAGACAGAGAGAAAGATACTTTTGATGTGCTGTTGGTTAGAGTGTTGTTTTCCAGCCTGCAGGTCATATTCTGCTAGGGGGTCACACCAGTGATGAAGGGGTGATAAAGAGCAAAGTTTTGACAGGCTCCTCAGTTCTACCTCCACTTAAAGCAAGGATTCCTGTGAGAAGGCAGCACTGGTAGCCCAGGGAGATAAAAAAGTGGCAGAGGTCGGAGCAAGGTGAGCAGGCAGAACTGAGAAGAAGCAGAGTTTGCAATGTAGGGAAATCAGCCCAAAAAGGCAATACCATTTCTTGAGCAGGATATGTCAGCAGGCTTTTTGCAGAGTGCAGGGAGCTCATCATGGGACAAGTCGTGAGACTCTGCAAGGGGCTAGAGGAAAGCAGCAGAAGCACAGAGACCTTCCTAACTGTGATTGGCAACCAATGAGGTCAGTTATTCATGTGGAATATGGAAGTGAAAAGGTTAAACTTTACTACAAATTCAGACAGTGGAGTTTTACTCTGGGTCTCTAACTTCCCATCACAGTGTCCCACTTTACCAAGCTAGTGCAGAATAGTTATCTTTCACTGTGATGGATATATGCCTGTGAATAATTTTATTTTTAGCGGGTTTGCATTTCAAGCCTTTCAACCAGCTGCAGAGCTGGTTTCAGTAAATAAATTCCATCTGTCTAGGTTTTCCCAGGGATGGTTCCAGCTTTGCATGAAATTAAAAAAAAATTTACTAGCCTGGTCCAAATACAGATTTTGCAAATTTTATTCTGTGCTGCTTGGATCAAGTTTGGTTATCACATTACTATGCCAGTTCAACAGAGTTATATAAATTAAAAAGAAGGCATAAATAATAATAGGGGAAAAAAGAATAATTTGCTTCAAATAATATTCTATAGATTTCAAACAATGGTATGGAAATCTGCAAGTTATAACTTCTCTAAAAAGGAGTGCAAAGTTGGCTTCCCTAAACTAATTGCTTACTGAAGGATTGGTCTCTTCCCTCAGGCAACCAGCAACAGAACAAGGGGACACAGTCTCAAGTTGTGCCGGGAGAGAGGTATAGGCTGGGTGTTAGGAGGAAGTTCTTCATAGAGAGAGTAATTTGCCATTGGAATGGGCTGCCCAGGGAGGTGATGGAGTCACTGTCCCTGGAGGTGTTCAAGAAAAGACTGGATGAGGCACTTAGTGCCATGGTCTAGTTGACTGGATAGGGCTGGGTGATAGGTTGGACTGGATGATCTTGGAGGTCTCTCCCAACCTGGTCTATTCTATTCTATTCTATTCTATTCTATTCTATTCTATTCTATTCTATTCTATTCTATTCTATTCTGTTCTGTTCTGTTCTGTTCTGTTCTATTCTATTCTTATTACTCTCTACAGCTACTTGAAGGGAGGTTGGAGTGAGGATAGGACCAGCCTCTTCTCTGTGATGACAAGTGATGAGAGTAAAGGAAACAGCCATGGGCTGCCCAGGGAGGTGATGGAGTCACTGTCCCTGGAGGTGTTCAAGAAAAGACTGGATGAGGCACTTAGTGCCATGGTCTAGTTGACTGGATAGGGCTGGGTGATAGGTTGGACTGGATGATCTTGGAGGTCTCTTCCAACCTGATTGACTGATTCTATTGATTCTATTCTATTCAATAAAATTCTTCTGAATTCAGGTAATTTCTGTATGATTGTATAGTCTGTGTTCTCTGATTATAAGAACAAGAATAACTGCCCCTTGGTCAGATTTCTCAATTTCTAGGACTAATTAAAAGCATATATATATATGTATATAAAACTTGTGAGTCTGAGAGCCCAAGTCAGAATTGCAATGTGTTAAATAGGCTACACTCTTGTGTATCTACCTTCCATGCCCTTTATATATGTTCCTGTAGCCTTAACGGTAATAAACAAAACCCAAAAGAGGAACAACTATTTTAGAACATAAAACCAGCAAAATAAGTGAAATGAGTGTTGGGGTTTGAGCAGAATTTGAGCAGAATTGAGCAGTCTGAAAATAAGGAGAACAGGCAGGGTAATGTTAAGGTCATTCTGATAAGGAGCACAGCTGCAGGGAAGCAGCCTTGGGAAGGCTAGCAGAGAAGCTGTGAAAGTTAGGTGTTATCTGTAGCTGAGCTTTGCGAGAGGGTCTTGAAGGGGGACTAGCAGGTCAGACCTGGGAACCACAGAATGTTTCTGTTTCAAGAGCCTATCAAAAGTACACACACCTGTACCAAATCCACTACATAAGTGCCACTCTTAGCTTCAATAAACGGATTGACCTTCTAAGTATCGTATTAGTATAAGCTCACATCTTTGCGGTCTCCCACACAGACTTTGTGGAACCTGGCAAATGAGGAGAAACCTTGAAAGGCTCAGTTTGCAATAAGTGCTTTGAAGAGGGGAAAGCAGCAATCAGTGGGGATTTTAAATTTCTTTTTCTAAATATGAAATATGATACGGAGGAAAACTGAGCTTGAGTAAGAAAATTTATCCCTTCATAAACCTGAGACGCAGATGGGGACCACAACAGAGGTCAATGAATCTAAGCATCCCCGAACCATATCTGGTCTGTAATACACAGGCTGCACTGTAAACCCTCTTACTGTTGGGAAAAAGATAAAGAATAAATTCTAATTATTAATTTTTATATGTCCTGCATTTTCTGTGATGTCAGCAAACGTTTGACACTAGGAAATTTAATAGGTTCATTCTTCAAAGGCAAGAGAAAAATAAGACACTTTGGCTTAAGGCTTCTGTATTGACATGTATTCCCTTATACTGAGGAATTCTAGATCCAGTCCTATATCTGGTATTTACTTACAGGTCACCTTTTCAACAAAATTAGTACATAATGAGAAAGAGTTCTATGATATATATAATGGCACTGATATCACCTTCACTTTTTGTCTTGTACTTGACCTTTGTACTCCTGATTCTGGAAAAAAAAAAAAAAATGCCAGTTCTTGGTTAATTTGAAACCTTTTTTTTTTTTCCCTTATGTCTTCCCCTGGAGTTTACATAGGTATAGGTACCTATTAGGTTAGGTGGAAAAGAAAATGTGAAACTTTTCAGAGTTCTCACGGGGAAGAAGCCAGGAAATCATTAACTGTGATTTAAAAAATGTTTTTAAACTGAAAAACTCTACAGAAGTAAAAAATTACAAAAATAAGACAGAATTGTTCCTATGGTGCTGGCGTTGCCCCCTGGATAAACGACTCTTGGGCCACCAATATGGTTAGGTGGTCATTCTCCGTTAATTTCCATGTTACAGCGAGTTATATGCTTACTTGGAAGAGGCGTGCACAGCTTACTTGGTTCAAGATTGGTACATGTGGAAAGTACAAATTGGTCCAGGGTTATGTGTGAAGTACAGGTAGGTTAACATTACAATAACAACCTGTAAAGTCCGTCCCCTGCAGCTGCATGTGGGGGGTGCCACCCCCATGCCTCTGAGATGGATTCAAGGACAGTTTGCAGCACGGGTTTGCTCATGTTTATCAATTCTTGTCCTGTGTTACCAAGAAATCTTTCCACACTATGGAAAACTATTTGTCAAATGCAGTACTTCTTAGTAACTACAGATGTTAATCAACTGCAGTAAAAAAATTACTCCTGACAGGAAAAAAAAAGACTGCACATGAAGTATTAGAGTCTCGCACCACAGGCATCAATCAATGAGTTTATTCTCACTATTGTTTTTGGTTGTTTTTTGTTTGGTGATTTGTTTTTTTCTGTATTATTAGTTGGTTGCATTGTTATTGTTGCAATGTTCAGCTGACTTCAGCCCAGATTGACATTATGCTTCCCTTATGATCTCCTCTCAGAAACTTCTAACCAACTGTAATTTTTTTCCTTCTTCCTCTCTCTTGCTTGCATCATTGTTCCATTCCCAGCACAGAGCATTTGTTATTGTCCATTTATTTCTGAGAAATCTCTCTTGAATACATATTAGATGGGTTTTGGTCCTCTCTTTTCAGTCACTTGCCACTGTCAAACAGATTCTTAGCAGACATAAATCTGCAGAACTCCACTGTCTTCACTGGAATCACTCTCTTTTTTGTTAGCAGAAGACCTTGTTTAAAATCTGAAGATGTTTCTTCTGTTATACCTAAAGAGCAACATCCTTACTTTCTCTCTGGTTCAAAAACTGTTTTTTAATGAAAAGGGCCCATTGCTGCTTGTAGTAACATAGCATCTTTTAATAAGCTATATATACTTTTAAAATGAAAGATAGATTTCACAAAATCATTTTTGTACCACTCACTTGAGTTGTCATATTTATGTTTGGGAATATCTGTAAAGACTTTTGGTAGGAGGTTGATTTGGTTGGGTATTAATTAGACAAGGCAGGTGTCTCAGTTCTAATTTAAATTTTCAGAGACTCAAATAAATTTGATAGAACCAATAAAAATTTTTATAGAATGCCCTTCCCTCTTCCCCCTTCTTTCCCATAAGAAAGGGATTAGATGTAGAGAGAGAAAAGGTAAGCACACCCAAATAAATAAATCTCACTCAATTTGGAAGTTAAAAAGAAAAGTTTAACAATAAATTAGAAAGGTATCTGAGGTAGTGAAGTTACAAAGGTGTAGGGAAGTTACAAAGGTATAGGGAAGGGAAAACAAATACAAAATGTGTAAATACAACCCAATTTTGATGGTGATGGCTTTGTCCGCTTCGTGGGTGATGGCCACGTGGTAGAACAAAAGGGAACAGGAACAGGATGGTGATGCGGGTAAGCAGGGAGGCAGGGAGTGCAGAGAGAGAGTGAAACAGGAAGACCCCCTGCTTTTATGGATCTTCAGACAGGAAGGGGGAGTGGGCTAACCATCACCTGGTAGTGTTCAGACCCACCCCTGGGGAAGGGTCAAGACCACCTAGGGTCCCCTGGAGTGTTAACCCTATACAGCAGGAATTATAAAAATACAATTATTTTTATTTTCCCAACCCCGCCCCCCAGCTATATACAGAACTAGTTAAGGTGTATCCAAAGGTTCTAATTCAGTTGGGAAATCTTCACAAGGATGCTTATGGACACGTTTAGTAATTTAGGAAAGTCGGATAATGGAAAAGGCTAAGCTACAACACAGTTTTACTCCAATTATAAATCAGGCTGAGCACAGAACCTAAGGGAACAGCAAACTTTACTCATGGAGGTGAGGTAGAAATTTAACGATGATCCCTGATGAGTTTCCCTTCAGCAGCCTCTGAAACGGCAAGCTATATCCAATCGTGGATCCACACAACATTAAGTCCAAGTATCTCAGACACTGCTTCCATGAGGCGAAAGATCGTGGAAGCTGCACTGCCTTAGCAGCACAGGGAAAAGCTAAACTGCTGGTGTGCTGCCCAGACTGGGGTAGGAAGCAGGAAGTTAGGCTACGGTGTGATCCAAGAGAAGCCAAGTCCAGCTGCTGCTGGCAGCTCTCTCTTGAATGGACCCAAGGACCTGCCAAACTTGCAGACCTGTGGGTAAGCAGCATGAACTGTGCAAGGGCCGAGACTGTGCAGAGCAATGTGGAAGCGGGAGCCATGCAAAAGTGGGAACTGTCCAAAAATGGGGACTCTTCCAAAGCAGGAACTCTGCAAAGGTGGGAACACCAAAAGTGGGAGCACCAAAAGTGGGAACACCACGCGCTTTTTCCTCACTCTAAGTTTTTCCTAGACAATGTGTCCACTTGCCATATACATTGGGCATGAAAAATCCAACCAGTCACCAGCTGATTCCAGTGTGGGCTTCCCCACAAGTCAGTACACATGTGGAAAGAGCACCTTTTGCTGTTCCCCCTTCAAGCCCACAAAGTGAGGGGGGGGAAGCAGGTTTCCCACCTTATTCTTCCCCCATTCAAACCTCTGGAGACAGAGACAGAGGGGAAGAAGGGATTTGGAGTGCCCCACAACAGAGGTAAAATGGAAGCTATATTCTAACTGAAATGATCCTTGTGGTTTGTGAAATCAATAGATTGAAATATCTGTCAGATCACAGGAACATAGTTCAGGAAACAGCCAAGTTTCTGCTTCTCTGTACTTTTGTACTGTTAAAATTGCTGCAGAAATATAACAGGCACTCTAGATCAAGCAGCAAAGGCTCATTACAAGTGAGCTGAAAAGTGCTTTTGAACCTTGTGAAAACGTTGACCTTTGAGAGTATTCCTTTAATACAACCAGGGTTTCAATAACTGCATTAGCACTTCCTAACTCATCTTTCGAGTGGCAAAACATTTTTCAAACTTCATTCACTGCTGTTTTGTACAAAACATCCTCTTTAGTGAACATAATATCCCTCTTCAAAACACAAATAGATCTAAGTAGCTTTGTGCCATGGCATTACATGGCTAAGTTCTCAATTGATGTCATTCAGGGGATATAAGCATTTGTCGAGGTATAAATCTTTGAAAACCTGTCTAACCTTCACATATTAAGAAAAAAGAGGACAGAAAACATTAGCAGATCAGGTCTGAACTAGAAGAGTAGAATGATTTCAAACATGCCAGAGAAAGGAAGCAGGAGAATTGCAATTTTCTGCTGGTAAATAGGAGAACACTGCAGTACAGTACACCTTGACTAGATTCCCTATGCTCTCTTGGGAGGTGTTCCCATGCCATCCCTGTAAAGGAAGGCACTTATGCCTCACACAGCATTCCTCAAGATGATGTGAAGCTTTGTCATCCCATGTTTGCTACAAGGGGCCAGTGTTATGTTCCTTTTTGGCCCTTAATCCAGTATGACTCGCCTTGATTAAATTAGCTATTCCTGGTATCACTGGTAATACTCACTATTTCAGAGTAAACCTCTGTAAATTATTGGGTTTTATTCTGGCAGACGCAACAATGAAGTTGTCATTTCCCTGAACAGTTTGTAAGGCCCCTATGGAAACCATGGGAGATTCTCTCACTCTTCATTATGCTATCAAGTTCTAAATAATTCACATTTATAAAAGTCTTTGGACAAGACAATGTTACATAAGTCTGAATTACTAAATACTTTTTCTACATATCTGACTTTTCCCTTTCTGTCCTGCAGCCCAGAAAACACCATTAGAAAATTACAAAACTCCCCCTGAGGGAGACTCACTCATACCTGTAAGAATAATCTTTCTCTTCCCCATAGTAGGCTACATGTTACTTCCGCACTAATAGAAACACATATGATAAAATATTAGCAAATCAAATATGGATTCCATGTGACAGTCTGGCAATAGTTACAGCATACAGTAGCGGTTTCATCTAGTTTTGGACTGCAATAGTGAAAATTATCATTAAAATACTTCTTTAAGTTTTTTTTTCCATCATCACATCACCATGACATGATTTCTTACTGCAGAATGAGGGATAAATAAAAAAAGAAAAGGCATTTTATTCCACTTAGCAGGAATAATCACTCTGTGACACTTCAGATGTCTGTCATGGATAAATCCTTTAATCTCCTGGACATCCTTAGCCCAGGACACAGACAAAAATTTCCATTAGCATGCTGCAGTACAGCACAGTAGAAAAATCATTGAATATGGGACTTGACAGTGAAAGCTAGTAAGTACCTAGATCTTTCCATGATAGAATCATGTACATAGTGTTGTTTTGTTTTGTTTCATTTTGTTTGGTTGGTTGGTTTGGTGGGTTTGTTGGTTGGTATTTAAATCTTACCTTTCTTACTAAGAATAGCACTGCTGTAGAATATGCATTTTTACACTGTGGCATCTGAGATCCTAGTTATATGTTTCATTTCCCTTACAAGTTAGGTGAACTGGTAGCAATCAGATGTGTTCAGTTGTTCTTACTAAACTCAGAGTAACTTACTGGGAGGGGGATTTTTAATATTACGTTGAAATTATCTTAACATCAATATTATGTTGACATTATCTTAACATCTTCAAATTTTTTAATAGTAGTACTTTTTAAAAGTAATAGGTTGATACCTTGTGTCAGTCAAGCAATTTGCTTTCTTTAATCAGTGCTGTTGGAAAGCATGTCATGCACATTACTTATGTCACAGTGCAGAAAATGCATGAGGTACTTGGGGTAGCTGGATCATCTCAGATAGCAATAAAAGATTGGGTGAATTCTGAAGAACTGATAGAATTTATCTTGAATGTACTGTGAACAAAAAAGGACTTTCTGTTACATCTCTTTGGCATTCTGTGTGGTTTCCACAAAGGTTTGAAACCTCTTCTATTCCCTAATTCAATCAACTATAGGTTTTTGCCTAAGCTGAAATGCATCATGACTGGTCTGTAGACATATGTTTGGGCATACATCATATATTATATAACCTTATCCCAATAAAACTTCTTTCATGCTCAAGTGCATTAATTTTGGTTAGCCATAATTGGGTTTGGCCTGTATGGGTGGTATTTGCTGGAAATGAGCTCTTCCCAGATTTTGCAGCTGCATTCCTCGAGTGCCAGATTTGAGGCTGGCTGGTTAGTAATCTGATCAGTTTTTTGTTAGCTAAAGGACCACAGACAGATAAATTAGAGGAAGGCAAAGCCTTAGCTGCCAATGTCTTATGCTTTGCAGTAACTGTCAGGTCTGATGCATGATTTCTCATCTTGGAAGCAAAGTATGACACTGTCAGTCCTCTGTAGGCAAAATTGTCTGTGTCTTGGCGTTTCCTTCCAACAGACTCTCATCACCATGACAAATCAAACAAAGGAAAACGTACAGATGTGCTCCACAGACACCTGGTTTCTACAAGCCACATAAATATTCTGTGTGTTCTGTGTCACTCTATTCCAGTACATGTCCTGCTTTGTTCAGGTGGAAGGATCACAGCAAATAAAAGTACCCTAACCTGTTTTGTACTCAAAGGAAACACAACAAAATCTACTGTCCTGTAGGGGAAAAGAAAGCCAAAATTGGCTCCTTTTAATGAGAAGGTGAGAGCCTGCAACCTGTGAGATAATGCCAGGAAAAGCTGCCCATAAAACTTCCCTATTATGCCAGAAAGAATGAGATGAGTGTCTATTTATCTTCTGCCACCCACACCTTGAGAATGGCCCATCTGCCTTTCACTGTTAGGCAGTGCTTAGGCTGTAACACCCCAACACAAATGCTGCTACCTCTCAAGGTGGCTGCCTGACATCAAGGTGGCTAATAGAAAAGCAAAATATTCTGGAATTATGTAAAAGACAATCTGGGCCTGGTCAAACATGGTGTCACTCCAATATTAACCATAAACCTGATGCTTTCATTGCAATTTCCCCCCTAAATAAGTGGAGAACCATGACAACATGTCATGGAGGGCCTATAGGCCCAAAACCAGACTTGCATATGCCTTGCCTTGCCTGGACATGTTTTTCCTGCTCAAAATCAGGGGTGAGCACATGGCCAGCACAGAGGCCGGGTGCCACGTGGAGTCTGGCCTGCCCAGGTTTTAGGTTGTGTAAGCCCCACATGCTCAGCTCACACTTGCCAGGTGCTAGGCCCATGTGAGCCCCATATTTGGAAAGTCCAGGCCTGTGGCTCCTTGCCTATTATGGCAAGGTTGGCTGGCTGCAGGCCTGATTTGGTTATTGGTGGCCAATGAGACCGTTGATCTCGGCCCACAGTTAATAAATAGATGTGCATTCACGTGCCAGCACTCCTCTTTTGCTCGCCGGTGCATGCACTCACTTAAGCCTGTCATTATGGGGCTCAGACTCCCCGTGCAGCCATGCATCCCACTGCACGCCCACTGCCTTATTCCCTGGTGTGTGCCATAGCCACGAGATACCAGGAGCAGACCTATTTGTCTGCACAGGATCGTATTTCTCTGCACCTGCAAATCCTGCCTACGAGTTCCCTGGTGACAGCAGCCAGAAGGGCCCANTAAAAATAATGGTTGGGGGGTGTTGAGAGTTAAGAACATTGAGTTTAATAAACATATAATTTTATATAAAACTATCTCGCACTGACTGATTTCTCCCCTTCACCACAAACGGGCAATAAGGGCAGAATTCCCCTCCATGACACAACCTATATGGAATATGGATATGCTCACATTTAATAAAGCCAGTGCCATTGGTGCTGAAGCCTGTTTTAAGATAAGAGTCTTGCATACAGCCCATATAGGCTGAAACAACCACTTAAAAATACATACTGCCAGACTAGAACCATAGAATCGCAGAACGTCAGAGGCTAGAATGGACCTTGAAAGGTCATCCAGTCCAACCCTCCTGCCAGAGCAAGATCACCTATACCAGATCACACAAGAATGCATCCAGGTGGGTTTTGAGCACCTCCAGAGAGGGAGACTCCACAACCCCCCTGGGTAGCCTGTCCCAGTGTTCTGTCACACGCACAGTGAAAAAAATTCTCTTCATGTTTACATGAAACTCTATGCTTCAGCTTCCACCCATTGCACCTTGTCCTGTCGTTGGATATCACCAAGAAAAGTCTGGCTCCATCTTCCTGGCATTCACCCTTTACATGTTTATAAACATTGATGAGGTCACCTCTGAGTCTCCTCTTCAAGCTAAAGAGCCCCAGCTGCCTCAGTCTCTCCTCATAAGAGAGATGTTCCATTCCCTTCATCATCTTTGTGGCTCTGCACAGGACTCTCTCAAGCAATTCTATGTCCCTCCTGAAATGGGGGGCCCAGAACTGGACACAGTACTCCAGGGCAGGGTAGAGGGGCAGGAGAACCTCTCTCGACCTACTAGCCACAGCCCTTTTAATACACCCCAGAACAGCATTGGCCCTCCTGGCCACAAGGCACATTGCTGGCTTATGGTCAACCTTCCACCAACTAGGACCCCCAGATCCTTTTCCCCCTTGCTGCCTTCCAAGAGGTCAGTCCCCAGCCTATACTGATACCTGAGGTTGTTCTTTCCCAGGTGCATGGCTCTACACTTGCCTTTATTGAATGTCATTAAATTTCTCCCTGCCCAATCCTCCAGCCTAAGTCTCACTGAATGGCAGCACAGCTTTCTGGTGTGGCAGCCACTCCAACCAGTTTGGTGTCATCAGCAAACTTGCTGACAGTGTACTCTGTGCCCTCATCCAGGTCATTGATGAATATATTGAACAGAATTGATCCCAGTAGTGATCCACGTGGGACCCTATTAGTTACAGGCCTCCAACTGGACTCCATTCCACTGACCATAACTCTCTGGATTCTTTCCTTCAACCAGTTCCCAATCCACCTCACTAACTGATCATCCAGACCACACTGCCTTAGTTTAGCCAGAAGGATGCTGTGGGAGAGTGTCAAACACTTTACTGAAATAAATATAAACCACATCCACTGCTCTACCACCATCAATCCACCTGGTTATGTCCTCATAAAA
>WAAF01001156.1:25193-50676 GCA_013400475.1 Tricholaema leucomelas | reverse complement strand
GCTGAGTCTGGTCTGGGTGATTTTCCAAAGGGGGGAACACCCAAACCATCACATCGTAATATAAAAGTAGAGACCTTTCATAACACAAAAGTAAAGACCTTTCTTTTAATTTCTGCTTAGGAGGAAACTTCAGTTGTGCTCCACAGTAACTCACAACTTTGTCACTGCTCCTGTGGAAACGCACAGGTAACTTTATCTGAAACTGAATGCAAAGATACACAAGCTTCAGCTGAACAAGAGCAGAGCCATTTGCCTTCTCCGCTGCTTATACCTCTCTGAAAACATCAAAGCCACCAGCAGTTCTCTCCACTGAGTCTCACTTTGCTTCTGAGGGCAGTTTAAGACCTGGATCCTACCTTTTAACATGAAACAGAAAGATCAAACCTGATCTGCCTCGAGGCCTGATCTGTATCAGCAAACCTTCTCTGAGGAAGACTTCCTAGCCTAGGAAACACTCAGATTGTGAATACCTCCTGGAGGCCCCAGATCATACCAGCTGCTTCTGGAAAAGGCCCCTGCCGTGCCCCTGGAAAGGGAAAATGCCAGAAGACTCATCACACCCCATATCTTAAAGATGTTCTTTTCGGGGATGAAGCTGCTATCTGATTAGCAGCCTGGGCAATGCCAAACTGCTATGCCAATGCAGTGACCGCTGCAGTTACTGTTGATTTTCTGCACCTCCAAAAGGATGGGAAGGAATTCACACTCTTGGGCTAGACACTACACATAGTTACACTGAATTCAGGGGAGCTATAATGACTTACAGGAGCTGAGGGTTTGCTGCAACATTTCATACCCCTGGAAAAGTCTCAAATTATGTTCTGGTTTCCCACTTCTGCACATGTGGAGGTTGGAAATAGTTGGTCCTAGCACTCTTTTCAGAAAGCTTTATTCAGGTCTCCTCGACACGTTCCTGTGTGACCTGTCCTAAGTGATCCTGGCTTTGCAGGGGGGTGGGACTCGATCTCTGGAGGACCCTTCCAATCCTTAGCACTCTATAATTCCTTTCTAAAAAGATCAAATGACCTTCCCCAATATACTCCATATCTAAATAGAAACTGACTGTTTACCTAGAAGCTTACTTACGACACTGAAGCAACCTGGTTTAATTTCCACATCTTTTAAGGGAGCTGGGATTGTTTAACCTGGAGAAGAGGAGGCTCAGGGCAGACCTTATTGCTGTCTACAACTACCTGAGGGGTGGTTGTGGCCAGGAGGAGGTTGCTCTCTTCTCTCAGGCAGCCAGCACCAGAACAAGAGGACACAGCCTCAAGCTGTGCCAGGGGAAATTTAGGCTTGAGGTGAGGAGAAAGTTCTTCCCTGAGAGAGTCATTGGCTACTGGAATGGGCTGCCCAGGGAGGTGGTGGAGTCGCCGTCCCTGGAGCTGTTCAAGGCAGGCTTGGACGTGGCACTTGGTGCCATGGTCTAGCCTTGAGCTCTGTGGTAACGGCTTGGATACTGTGTGATACTGTGATACTGTGAACCTGGACACTCCAGCACAGCAATGCTTTTGGTAGGGTCCTGCTAGTAAAACTCCCTAAATATATGGATACAGAGAAATGTGAGCAACCCAACCATCTGTATTCTAGATGTCCTATTGCTTTTCTTTTTCATCACTCAGTAAAGCAGCTAACAACTCCAGAATATTTTACTTAACTATGGAAAAGAGGGATCTGACGACCCCAAGCAGCACTACAGGCTGGGGACAGAGTGGCTGGAGAGCAGCCACACGGAGAGTGACCTAGGGGTGCTGGTAGAGAGTAGCTAATGATAAGCCAGCAGTGTGCCCAGGTGGGCAGGAGAGCCAATGGCATCCTGGGCTGGCTCAGGAGCAGTGTGGCCAGCAGGACAAGGGAGGTTATTCTGCACCTGTACTCAGCACTGCTCAGGACACCCCTTGAGTGCTGTGTCCAGTTCTGGGCTCCTCCATTCAAGAGAGATGTTGAGGTGTTGGAANGACTGGCCAGGGCTGGATGCTAGGTTGGACTGGATGATCTTGAAGGTCTCTTCCAACCTGCTTGATTCTATAATTTTATGATTCTATGACTATTTCCCTGTAAACTGAGTTAAAAATGCCAGTACCTCTAGCAGGCCCAACAGCCTAAAAGGCTGGCATAACTCCTAACCCCAGACATGGATACACAGGTTTGTATTCCCCTGAAAAGCTCTTCTTACCAAAGTCTATTTCCCAGGAGTTCACCAAACTAGCAACACATTTATTGTTCAAAAGAAAAGTCCACAGCCTGTAGAATAATTCAAGCAGGTGCTAATTAGGTGTTCAGAAAGGCCACCGAGGAGAATTTATGTATCTCCCCTTGCAACAGGAAAAAAAAAAACCCTGAATAGATGTTAATTGCTTATATTATGCAATGAATGGTTTTTAGGATGGCACTAAATTAGCTGCAAATATTATAATTACAAAGTGCCGAGTAATTTACTAAAGATTAATTGAAATGATTAAATGCAAACTGCATAATTTTGCAGGGTAGGATTAATACTCTGCATAGAAATGGGGGGGGTTGAAGAAAGGCAGAAACCAAACGTGGTTATTACTGGCTATTTAATGAAGTATTTTAAGCACCTCATCAAAGCATCAGTGGCCTCTTTTATGTGCCCTTCTCTGGGTAGGGGACTACCTGATTTTCATGGGGGGGAAGTCACTGTGGTGCTGATAATAACTGGAATGTCTAAACCAGGCTATTGTAAGTGGTGAGTCTGATCTCAGTGATGTGGGAGCAACACAAAAGCAAATCTTCATAGCCTGTGTATGGTAGCCTTTTCTGAAAGCTGTGCGTGGTGGTTTGGGTGTCCCCTGCTCCCCCACACTTTAGAAATCATCCAGACTGGACTCAACCAGCTCTGGAAATGTGAATGAAGCTTATATTTACAGCTGGCACAATGTACAAGCAGATAGTTACAGTATATACAGTTATAGACAGAAATAGACAAGGTAAAAGGTAATACAGAAACACAACTCCCCTCCCAGGAACCTGAGTCCCCAGGAGGGGCTCTCAACCACCCCCTCACCTTCCCCCTACCCNAACATTCTAGCTAGGCTCAAACTAGCACACTGTGGCAACCGTGGCTTCTTGGTCAGTAAGAATTTTACTTTGCTGAGTAAGACTTTTACTGTGCTGAGTAAGAATTGATGCAACTGTCCACTTCAAGCAAACTACTTGGAAATTGCAGTGTGCAGTAGCAGTTTTGTTTTGCTGAATTCAGTGTGCCAGGTGTGCTGGTTTGAAGCTAGCTAGAATGTTTTGGTGAGAAGAATTAGATGATAGGCTGTGAAAAGGAAGCAATGGTGATGGCTACTGCACTCATAGGCTTGCTGAGATGTGTAAGAACATAAATATAGCTAAGGGAGTCGCTCTCTGCCTCTTGGGGCTGCATGAACTTCTCTCTCCAACCTGCCTGACTAATCCATCTGCTTCCTAACCCCCCTGGCCAACCCTACAAACTACCTTGAGTGTAAGGCAAAGTCTGGGGTAAGGTAGAAGGGTGGGAGGAAGGTGGAAGGGTGGTTGGGAGCCCCTCCTGGGGACTCAGGTTTCTGGGAGGGCTGTTGTGTTTCTGTATTACTTTTTAACTTGTCTATTTCTGTCTCTGTTGTAACTATCTGCCTGTATATTGTGCTAAGCTGTAAATCCAAAGCTTCATTCAATTTCCAAAGCCACTGAGTCTGGTCTTGGTGATTTTCCAAAGTGTGTGGGGGCAGATAACACCCAAACCATCACAGTCAGTCCCCTGTATGCAGGCTTCACAGCCTGTTGTATTTGGAGATGGGAAGGAGATGAACCTGGAAAGGGGAGAGGTACCTGAACATTTTTCTAGTCCAGGAGGGATTTGTTATCTAGGAGCATTCTCTGCTTTAGATGCAGGATACTTTTCTGATCTTATTATCTATTTATTACAATTACTTGGCCAGTATTTATTTTTTGGTGGCCTATATTTAATATCACAGAATCACAGAAGGTTAGGAGCTAGAGGGGACCTTGAAAGATCATCTTGTCCAATCCCCCTGCCAGACCATGATCACCTGTACCAGATCACACGGGAACATATCCAGGTAGGTCTTGAATATCTCCAGAGAGAGGGAGACTCCACAACTCCCCGTGGGCAGCCTGTTCCAACATAATTCTTATGAAATTATTTAGAGGGTAGCAGTGGAAACCTGAAGTTAATTCCATATTGGGAATAATTCTGGACTTCTAAGGCAGTGGGAAAAAGACATTACCATGTTCTTTTTGACTAACACAGCACAGCAGCCATGACAGCGACTCTAAGATGTTTCACTTCCCGTTAACACACATGGTGCACATCATTGCAAGAAGCATTGAGTACTGGAATCACAGAATCATAGAATCAGTCAGGGTTGGAAGGGACCACAAGGATCAGACAGTTCCAACCCCCCTGCCATGCCCAGGGACACCCTACCCTAGAGCAGGCTGCACACAGCCTCAGCCAGCCTGGCCTTAAACACCTCCAGGGATGGGGCCTCAACCACCTCCATGGGCAACCCAGTCCAGCCTCTCACCACTCTCATGCTCAACAACTTCCTCCTCACATCCAGGCTGAATCTCTCCACCTCCAGCTTTGCTCCACTCCACCCAGTCCTGCCACTCCCTGATATCCTAAAAAGTCCTTCCCCAGCTTTTTTGGAGGCCTCCTTCAGATCCTGGAAGGCCACAAGAAGGTCACCTGGGAGCCTTCTCTTCTCCAGACTCAACAGCCCCAACTCTTTCAGTCTGTCCTCACAGCAGACCTGCTGCAGGCCTCTGAGCATCCTCGTGGCCCTTCTCTGGACACACTCCAGCATCTCCACATCCTTCTTGTAATGGGGGATCCAGAGCTCCAGGTGGGGTCTCAGCAGAGTGGAGTAGACCGGGTGAATCACCTTCCTGGCCTTGCTGGCCACACTTCTCCTGATGCAGCCCAGGCTCTGCTTGGCTTTCTGGGCTGCAAGTGCACACTGCTGGCTCATGTTGAGTTTCTGGTCCAGCAGCACCCCCAAGTCCCTCTCCTCAGGGCTGCTCTCCAGCCATTCACTGCCCAGCCTGGATTTGTGCTTGGGATTGCCTCGACCCAGCTGCAGGAAATGAAAAAACAACAACAACAAACCAAGAAAACCATCTCATGCTTTTGTCTGGTTGCAACAGTAAGAGCTTATGGTGCTGTGATGCTCAGTGTAGAGGTTACATTTTAAGGAATGCCTCCTTTTTTCTGTAGGCCTAAATGTAGACCTGTGCAGCGACCTGTACGTATATCAATTCCTTCCCATCAAAAAATGGGTAGGCCTCTTATCAATGTCCACTATGAGGCTGAGATTCCCTTGACACCAGGAGATTTTGATGGCAATTTCAGCTAAACCTTAGCATCTGTTTAGTGTGAAAAGTCCAACTGAGGATCCTAATGACTTCCTCTATTTTTGTCCCACTCACTATCTCACTTTAATGAGTGTTTCAGCTCTATTAATTGTCTTATACCTAACCATGTGCAATATGGAATAAAAATGGCTCAGTAAATCGGGGCAAGAAGGCTTATCTAACGTTAAAATGAAGCCTGTGCACAACATCCTTCAGGAGAGCACTGGGAAGAGCCACACAGGATTAGAGAGTCAAATTTAAAACTCAGATACATGGCACAGAGTGGGGAACAAAAGGAAATGGGGATATATTAAATGCAGATCTGATTTAAGAGATCAAAGGGATGCGAATCTCATAGCCAGATACCCCTGGACAGAGCCTCTGAAGTCAATGCAGCTGGTCGTTACTATTTGTTACCCTTATCAAGCTCTGGCAGATATTTGTACCTGAAAGGGTTTGTTAGCGAGAGATCAGAACGGCAAAGCCTCATGCAGAGACCCTGGCGCAGGAGGAGACCGCAACAGGCAAGCCAGGAAAACGGCAAGGATGAAAAGGAGAGGCCAGATCTTGTGAAGCATCTAAACTGCACGAGAAGTGCACCTCGTTGCAGGTGCCTGAGAAGCTGCCTGAAAAGGCAGTGTCTAGACGGTCTGCCGCTCTCTGGCTGGCCAGCCTCCACGCCTTCACCTGGAGACGCCGCTTGAAAATCAGCTGAAAACACTCGGATCAGGGCTTCAAGAAAAGACAGCTGGAGGTTGCCACGTGCTGGCACATGGCAGCCATGCATGCTTTTGTCCACATATCTTTATTCCTCCCCTGAACCTCTCGAACCTTTCACACCGACCTGCTGTAGCACGGAGCCCAAATAGCAGCGAAATGCTGGGAACTGACCACGTGCCTGTGGCAACGGTGTCTCATTTGGCAAGAAACCTGCATCGCTACCGAGAGGAAAGTACAGACAACTCACAAAGGTATGACAGCAGTTGGTATTCACAAATGGATGCTGGCACAATTCATAAGCTTGGTGGCACAGCAAAATATGAGAAGAAAAGTCATAGCACAACAATAAACATTCACAAAGCAGTGGCTAAATACAATTAATATCTGTTAGGCAAAGCTACGGCGATGCTCTTAGGCTGGTACCTTATTTTACACCGAAGTTACATAGACAAGTCGAAAGTATTTTGAGTTCAGACCATTGTAATTACATCACAATTATTGTGTCCTGCATAACAAAGTAAGATCTTGAAAAATAGGCATCTTATTTATCTGAAAAGAAGTACTTCCTTTGACACAGCCACTGGTGTTTGCTGGTAGAGATTCACTGTTTGCCAGAAAACGCTTTTCTGACGTAAACACAACCGATCCTGAGCAAAATCCCCCCGGTCACAAAGCACCAGCAACAATATACTGCACTGCCCTTTAAAGCTGCGCCCTTCTTGATGCACTTTATCAACCTATTTCATGCTGGTTTGACCATTACTCTTCTTGCAGAGTAGAACTATAATAGTGTGAAATGCACTAACAGACGTGGAGTCCTCTGAAGTTTCCCCCCTTGTTCTGTAGCAATTTGTGTCTATTAAAATGCTGGTTGAATCCAAAGAGATGAGCTGAACGCATCTCACCCCACAGACAGAACTTGTTCCAGCTTTGTTGCAGAACGTTAAAAAAGGCTGTGGTGTTTAGCTCCAGAGATGGATGCTACGGCACACAAATCTCAGCACTTGGTTTTGAAAGGTTTTGTGTAGCCAGACTATGACATTTCACCAAAACCAAAAGTAATCCTCTGGGTGAGTTATTCCATCCACACCTGCAGCAGAGCTTCTGCAATGGCCTCTGCTCCAGCTGAATATGCTAGGCTAGGTGGAGTGCCGCTCTGAGCTATAAGCACAAAACCTTTTAGAGAAAGCACAGGTGAGGCTGGCTACTCAAGCTCCTCTCCTTCGTGGCAGAAGAACCGAAAACTCCAAGCCATACGAGGGAAATTCGTGTGCTAGTTTGAGCCCAGCTAGAATGTTTTGATGAGAGGGACTAGATCACAGGCTATGAAATGAAAACAAGAGTGATGTCTACTTTGCTCATAGCCTTGCTGAGATGTGTTGAAAGGAAAAGTAAAACATAGATGAGGGCACTTCACTAGCACTTCCCTCTGGGCTTTGCTCTGGGCTCTTCACCTGCTGGGGAGCTGAGGCTGCTGGCTGAACTCCATCTTGCTTTCTAACCTCACCCTCCATTTGCTTTTGGCTGATTCACCTTTGCTTCTTAATCCCCCTGGCCGAACCTCCATTCTTCCTTGGGACTGGGGTAAGGTTGAGAGGGGTAGGGGGAAGGTGAGGGGGTGGTTGAGAGCCCCTCCTGGGGACTCAGGTTTCTGGGAGGGGAGTTGTGTTTCTGTATTACCTTTTTACCTTGTCTATTTCTGTCTATAACTGCATATACTGTAACTATCTGCTTGTACATTGTGCCAGCTGTAAATACAAGCTTCATTCATATTTCCAGAGCTGGCTGAGTCTAGTCTGGGTGATTTCTAAAGTGTGGGGGGGCAGGGGACACCCAAACCACCACAATTCGGTAGCATGAGAGCGCAGCCTTGGAGCCCTGGCTCTATCCTGATGGGCATTCGGTGTGCAAGTGTGGATGCCTTGGCCTGAATGGTGACTCAGCATCTCAAGTGTGAGAAGACTAAATTAGGTGTTGGGTTCATAAGCAATTGCTCCAGTGAAGCCACAGTGCTTGGTATTGCAGCAGGCTTGCAGTGCAAGCAGTGGGCATGGTGGCTGGCAGCAGGGCACTGGTGGGGACTGGGAAGCCTGTGGGAACTCTTCTGGAAGGCAGCAGGGCCAGGGCTGGGCTGGTGGAAAGCCCAGGCAAATCCCCAGCAGGGTCAGCTGGAGGCTGTGCAAAGGCCAATGGATGCCTGCCAGCAGGCCCAGGGACTCCTTAGGCAATTCCCTTCGCTCACCACTTCCCCTGCTGCATTCCAACGGCTCCAGGACATCTCTTGGCCTTTCCAGGAGCCCCCCAGTGACACTGGAGGGTTGCAGCCAGCCAGGGGCTTCCAACCCGAGTTCCACCTGCCCACCAACTGCCCTGCAGCATCCCAGGTGGCCCAGAACTTCTCCAGAGCTTTTCTCTAGCCCACCACTGCTCCAGCTGGATTCTACCAGCCCAGGGCCCTCCGCTGGCAATTCTACAAGCCCAAAACTCCTCCTAATGCATCACAGAGGCCTCTGAGGGACTTTCAGCAACCCAACATTTCCTCAGAAGAGTTCCACTGTGCCCAGGGTTTCCTTCAGGCTTCCACAAGCCCAGCAGTGGATCTGACTTCTACCAGCAGGCCTGAAACTCCCCACAGCACTTCTATTAGCTCACCAATGGCCATGATGGATTCCAGCAGGCTGAGGAGAGAGTGTAAGTGTTGGCTCCTGATGTACATTTCTGTCTAACCTAACAGCAGCCCTCACAACCAATCCTTTAAGACCGCAAGAAATGGTGGTGTCCTCTCACTGTACAAAAGACATGAGCTGAACACCTCCTCAGGTGAAAGTGCCACATCTCCAAAGAGCACTGAAAATGAATGCAAGGGCATCAAGTCAGTCATCAGCAAGTTTGCAGATGACACCAAGCTGGGGGCAGATGTGGCTGGGCTGGAGGTCAGAAGGGCTCTGCAGCAGGACCTTGACCGCCTGGACAGATGGGCAGAGTCCAAGGGGATGGCTTCAATAAGTCCAAGTGCCAGGGGCTGCACTTTGGCCACAACAACCCCATGCAGAGCTACAGGCTGGGGTCGGAGTGGCTGAGAGCAGCCAAACAGAAAGGGATCTGGGGGTGCTGATTGATACCCGCCTGAACATGAGCCAGCAGTGTGCCCAGGTGGCCAAGAGAGCCAATGGCATCCTGGCCTGCATCAGGAATGGTGTGGCCAGCAGGAGCAGGGAGGTCATTCTGCCCCTGTACTCTGCACTGGTTAGACCACACCTTGAGTACTGTGTCCAGTTCTGGGCCCCCCAGTTTAAGAGGGACATTGAGATGCTTGAACGTGTCCAGAGAAGGGCAACGAGGCTGGGGAGAGGCCTCGAGCACAGCCCTACGAGGAGAGGCTGAGGGAGCTGGGATTGTTTAGCCTGGAGAAGAGGAGGCTCAGGGCAGACCTTATTGCTGTCTACAACTACCTGAGGGGTGGTTGTAGCCAGGAGGAGGTTGCTCTCTTCTCTCAGGCAGCCAGCACCAGAACAAGAGGACACAGCCTCAAGCTGTGCCAGGGGAAATTTAGGCTTGAGGTGAGGAGAAAGTTCTTCACTGAGAGAGTCATTGGCTACTGGAATGGGCTGCCCAGGGAGGTGGTGGAGTCGCCGTCCCTGGAGCTGTTCAAGGCAGGCTTGGACGTGGCACTTGGTGCCATGGTCTAGCCTTGAGCTCTGTGCTAGCGGCTTGGACTGGATGATCTGTGAGGTCTCTTCCAACCTTGGTGATACTGTGAGACTGTGAAGAGGCATTTTTAATTATGGTTCAGTAGACTGGTGCAGCTCACAAACCCTAGAGAACACAGGGCAGTCATTTCAGCACATTCAGGGCACTGATCTGCACTGATGAGAGGGGAAAGCACTGCTTAGGGATATTGATATCCTTAGCATTTTGAAAAAACAAACAGAAACCATTTCATCTCAGCTTAAGTATCCTTCCCATTTATCTCCTTGTTTCAACACTGCAATGGACTTAGCCTTCAGAAAACATAGCTGCTCCCACTTTAGAGACACTGGCGTTGCACCTCTGTGTGTTGATGCTTCTGATTATAGCTTTGTGTGTATAAATATGATGCAGTAGCCCAAATTAAAAACAAAGCTCGAGGCACACCTTTGCTAACGTAATTAGACACTAAACTAGTTGAAAACATCTAAGTGTGGGGAGTCCTTGTTCACTTACTGGGTGCTTATTCTGTGTAATCACCATAAACTGCAGCAGTACAGGCTGGGAGGTGATCTGCTGGAGAGCAGCCCTGTGGAGAGGAACCTGGGGGTCCTGGTGGCTAACAAGTTCCCCATGGCACAGCAGTGTGCCCTTGTGGCCAAGAAGGCCAATGGGATCCTGAGGTGTATTAGGAGGAGTGTGCCCAGCAGATCAAGGGAGGTTCTCCTCCCCCTCTACTCTGCCCTGCTGAGACCTCATCTTGAGTACTGTGTTCAGTTTTGGGCTCCCCAGTTGAAGAGGGACAGGGATCTGCTGGAGGGGGTCCAGTGGAGAGCTATGAGAATGATGAGGGGCAGGAGGGCACTGCCTGATGAGGAGAGGCTGAGGGACCTGGGGCTGCTTAGTCTGGAGAAGAGAAGACTGAGAGGGGATTTGATAAATGCTTGTAAGTATCTGAAGGCTGCCAGGAGTGGGGGGACAGGCTCTGCTGACTGCTCCCTGGGACAGGACAAGGAGCAATAGGTGTAAGCTGCAACAAAAGAGGTTCTGCCTTAACACAAGGGGGAACTTCTTTACTGTGAGGGTCACAGATCACTGGAACAGGCTTTCCAGAGAGGTTGTGTGGTCTCATTCTATGGATGTGTTCCTCTGTGACCTGTGTTAGACAGTATTGTCCTGCTCTGGCAAGGGGTTGGACTGGATGATCTCCTTGGGTCCCTTCCAACCCCTAACATTCTGTGAACCTGTGATCCTGTGACAGCCAGCAGTAACACCAGCACATGGCACTCTCTTTGAGTCAGGCTGTCTTCGGTCATCCAAGCTGCCAATAAAACACCTGAAGTCGATTAGCAAGATGCAGAACTCTTCTGAGTTACGTCAGCGGCTGCCTAACTCTAAATATTAAAGAGATGTCTTACAAAAAAACCCAAAGGCAATTGTCTAACATTAAACCTTATAAAACTGTACATAATAATAGTCTACAACATGAAAATGGCCATTAAACTGTTGTAGTAGTTATGAAATGTAGTAAAGGTAACAGTTCTAATGTTTCGTATCTTTATCAGATTAATCACTGTACTCATACAGCTCTGTTTGTATACAGATATATGTATTTGATGGCACTGTCAACTGCTGTTGGAAAACACACATTAACTCTTAACCTATTAGAAGTTATTATAGTACTTTTCACCCCAAAAAGTTAAAATGCATCAATGCATCATTGATTAAAAAAAACCCAAACCAACAAACCAATATAAAATAGCCTTGTAATAGAACACACATCTGGACATTTTCTAGGGTAGCAATCAAGATGAGGCATAACAGAGAATGCTCTCAGACTGCTTTACATTTCTATGTGCCATGAGGCAAGCTTTCAAACACTGAATGTAATTAACTAACACACAGCTCATGGGGAAGAGTTGGCTTCAGAGATTCACGCTGCACAGAATCCAGTTAGTGTCTCACTTGAAATAATGCATATCTCTGGGACCTTTATGGAGCATTTTAAGCTGGTTTGTCTTTAACATCACACAGGCAAAGCAAGTTTGAATTGAATTACCTTTTTTTTTTGTTTTCCTTTGTACAGAGCTGCTCTCAACTGGAAGTTTCCCATTGCTGGACATGTATCCAATCAGCCTTGAGTGTATGCTTAAGCATTTTGTGGGGCAGGGAGGCTCACTATCTATATCCCTCAGGAAACAAAGTGGGTCTAATTTCTCTTCCTTATTTAAGGCAACTGTACTGACATATTAGACACACCAAACACTCTTGCTGTTGATTCTTACAACCTAACAGCAAGAGTGAAAAGAAGTTTCAAACATGCTTTGATCTCCTTGACTGCTCAGAAGTTTCACCAAGCTGGTAGAGAACACTTCAGCATGGTTTACCACTGCAGACACAGCTTGCTGGCTGCTCACTAGAAAACATAAAACACATATTGGCTTGTGTTTGAAGACTGACCCTCTGTTATAATTTACCTGAAAAGAGTTAAACCAAACCAGGCAGTCAGCTACCAGCAAATGAAACCCAGGAAACCAGTAACACACAGACAGACAGACAGACACCATTTCTCTGGTTTCAATTATTTCTACCCCATAACTTAAGCTACTCAGACCCTTCTCATCATTCCCTCTGTGTCTTGGGTGGGCTTCGTCAAAGGCTATCTTCAGACATCGTAAGTGACGACACTTGGTGTCTGCCACCTCTGGCATATCCTTTAATACTTCCCCTAACACATGACATAAACTAGAGAGCCATTTAACTTTGATTTCTGCTGGGTAAGGCCGCAGGTATAAATGATGGTGAACAGAAATGCTCACGCAGTGGCTGCAAGGCAATACAGCTACGGTGGACAGCACCACAGGACTGCTGCTGCGGTTAAAATAAGGAGTGAGGGACTCAGGGCTGGACTGCTCCCATTTCCAGTTACACTGTGTTTAGAGGATGACTTGTCAGTGCTTGTGGTGGTTGTGGTGTCAGTCTTTTTCACAGTTGGGTTTGGTTCATTCCTGTTTTCTGGATGGGTTTTCTTGTCCTTGAGTATATCTGCAAACATGAAAGCAAATGTAGGATTAATCACACATCTTTTAAACACTGGTTTTAAATCCTGTCTGCTGCAGGAACATGTTGCACTCCAGTCTGAATGGTTGAACACATGCATGGGCAGACCAGCCATCACCCATGTGCTGAGCTGCAGCAAGAGCAGTGTGGGCAGCAGGGCAAGGGAGGGGACTCTGCCCCTTGGCTCTGCTTTCCTCAGACCCCACCTGGAGTCCTGTGTGCAGTTCTGGAGCCCCCAGCACAAGAAGGACATGGAAATGTTTGAGCTAGTCCAGAATTAGCCACCAGGATGCTCAGAGGGCTGCAGCAGCTCTGCTATGAAGACAGGCTACAAGAGTTGGGGCTCTGCAGCCTGGAGAAGAGAAGGCTTCGAGGAGACCTTAGAGTGGCTTTCCAGTATCTGAAGGGGGCTACAGAAAGGCTGGGGAGGGACTATTGACAAGGTCTGGTAATGTCAGGATGAGAGGTAATGGGTTTAAAGTGGCAGAGGGGAGATTCAAACTAGATGTCAGGAGAGGGTTCTTGACAGTGAGGGTGGTGAGACACTGGCACAGGTTGCCCAGGGAGGTTGTGGCTGCTCCCTCCCTGGAGGTGTTCAAGGCCAGGCTGGATGAGGCCTTGAGGGTCCTGTTCTAGTGGGAGGTGTCCCTGCCTATGGCAGGGGGTTGGAGCTGGATGATCCTTGAGGTCCCTTCTAACCTAAACCATTCTATGATTCTATGATTAATGTTTTATCTGGACTACACTGGGTCCTCAGCATCCACCATCTTGCTCAACACATCTCCTCTGACTGGCCTGCCTGATGTGTCTACATGCAGACATAGCCTGAGCAGGATAACAGGCGTTCTGCACTGCAGTGGCTGGTCTCAGTACCTGGTTGTCTCATGATAAGTAGCTCTATCTAGGATAGGAAGTGGCTCGCAGGCTAAGAAACGATGTTAGGATTGAGTGGCTTTAGAACATGCCCCAGTGAAACACTCATGAATTTATGAGTTGCTGCAAGAGGACATCAGAGAACACATTGGCTTAATCTAACAGCTGCCTTCCTTTAAAGCAACATGTGACCCCTGATGTGGTAGGACAACCTACCATCAGTTTTGGGCTCCCCAGTTGAAGAGGGACAGGGATCTGATGGAGAGGGTCCAGCGGAGGGCTACGAGGGTGATTAGGGGACTGGAGGGCATGGCTGAGAGAGGCTGAGGGACCTGGGGCTGCTTAGTCTGGAGAAGACTTAGAGGGGATTTGATAAATGCTTGTAAGTATCTGAAGGCTGCCAGGAGTGGGAGGACAGGCTCTGCTCACTGCTCCCTGGGATAGGACAAGAAGCAATGGGTGTAAGTTGCAGCAAAAGAGGTTCTGCCTCAACACAAGGGGGAACTTCTTTACTGTAAGGGTCACAGAGCACTGGAACAGNGGGGGTTGGACTCAATGATCTCCTTGGGTCCCTTCCAACCCTTGACATCCTGTGAGCCTGTGGACCTAGCAAGAAAGACTGCCAACGGGAGGAAATAAAAAGGTGTCTTGTTCACCAACAGGGGCAAAAGAAGTGGCTGCAAAAAGAACATTTAGCTCAGAATCTCTCAGCCAAAACCCTGCAGTGAGTAAGCAAAAGTTTTGTTTGACTTGGTTTTTTTTTACCAAGTGCAAGTGGTTTGGTTTGTTTCTTTCCTCTTGTTGTTGGGGTTTATTTGGAGGGCTTTTTTTTTTTCAAATACAGAACAATACCACTGGGAAATTTTTCTCCCTCCAGCTGCATTTTGGAGCAATTCCAGGTGTCTTTTATGTAAAGGACTAGATTAATAATCAAGCAGTGCTAGTTCTTTATTGCAAAAACATGGCTTTTTTAAAATGAGAAAATGACTGCTAAGGGTCTGCAGTACTGTTGACATTCCCAAGCTATTTGCAAGTCTTACCGAGATCATATTGCCCTTCAACCCCCTCATTTGCACCGTGGGGAACAAAATAAAATCATTATTTCAGCTGATGATGGGATTTTAGAGTCAATCTGTAAAAGCATACCCAAGTGCCTGGCAAAACCACAAGTCCCTACCTGGAAGAACTTATAAATTAATGATAATTGTTCGGGTCCGGGCTTAAAGGATTTGTGATACTCAGGAATGCAGCGCACATACTCCAGAAAGCAGAAGGCATAGATCTGTGATGCAGACTGAACCACTGTCCAACCTTAAAATAGAATCATAGAATCATAGAATGGTTTAGGTTGGAAGGCACCTCAAGGATCATCCAGTGTTCTTCCCTTTGCTGAGCATGGATCCTACATCAGCTCCAAACCTATCAGGAGGTGAACAGACGTGGTAGCTGGCTCTGCTGCACCAGATGGCCTCAGCTTATTTGAAAGCTGACATCCCTCAGTGTCATCTCCTTGGGTAATCATAGAATCATAGAAACATGGAATGGTTTAGGTTGGAAGGGACCTCAAGGATCATCCAGCTCCAACCCCCTGCCATAGGCAGGGACACCTCCCACTAGAGCAGGCTGCTCAAGGCCTCATCCAGCCTGGCCTTAAACGCCTCCGGGGAGGAAGCAGCCACAACCTCCCTGGGCAACCTGTGCCAGTGTCTCACCACCCTCANTGCAGCCCAGCACAGGATTATAAATATATAAATAAAAACTCTGAATCACAGAATGAAGTTCATGCCAGAAACTGGGAAGATGGAAAGCATTCCAGAAATGTAAATGCAATCTGAGATCATTGTCTTCGTGTCAGTACTTCTGAACAACCATCAATAAACTCACTTGATAATAAAAATGAGCTATTGTATTGGGAAAGCACACATTGTTCTTCTGCCAGTGTACACTGCAAGAGAAACTTGGCTACTGGAATGGGCTGCCCAGGGAGGTGGTGGAGTCGCCGTCCCTGGAGCTGTTCAAGGCAGGATTGGACGTGGCACTTGGTGCCATGGTCTAGCCTTGAGCTCTGTGGTAACAGCTTGGACTTGATGGTCTATGAGGTCTCTTCCAACCTTGGTGATACTGTGAGACTGTGATACTGTCAAACACAATGGATTTCTCCAGTTTATCATAACATCAACATTAATCCCAAAGGAAGATGTGATTCCTGGCTCGAAGCTCAAAGGTGACTGCAGAGAGGGGACACTGGCTGGCAAGGAATGCAGTGGGAAAAGAGTGCTGCAACAAGGGGACACAGTCTCAAGTTGTGCTGGGGGAAGTATAGGCTGGATGTTGGGAGGAAGTTCTTCACAGAGAGTGATTGGCATTGGAGTATGCTGCCCAGGGAGGTGGTGGAGTCACCACCCCTGGAGGTGTTCAAGAAAAGGATTGTGAAGCCTGCCTATATAGAAAAGCAGTAAGGAAGAGCAAAAGAAAGGTGTAGGAAAGGTCTGAAGAAAAAAGAAACAACCATCCCTGGAGGTGTTCAAGAGAAGACTGGCTGAGGCACTTAGTGCCATGGTCTAGTTGACTGGATAGGGCTGGGTGCTAGGTTGGACTGTATGAGCCTGGAGATCTCTTCCAACCTGGTTGATTCTATGACACTGTGCTCAACATTTGGCATGGCAAAAGGCAGGCAGAGCTCCTCTTCAGTGCCGACTCACAGCGCAGCTAACAAAGGAGGGCGAGCAAAAGCACGCTCAAAATGTTTAGAAAATATCAGTATTCTGAGGACACTTAAAGAAAAATGGACAACCTTCAGAGTGTCATTAAAGTAAATTAGGAATAAATCATGGAAATAGGTGTGTTCTGACACTGCCTGGACTCCTTTCCATCACTGTCATTCTCCTTTTTGGCTGCAGTAAAGGCACTATTTCTCTGCTGCCTCTTATATCATCCCAGCCTGCTGACTTCAGCTCTCTGGGGCCAACTGATTAAATTAAGACCTCACTCAGGTAAATCTATTCCCCTCTTTGGGTTGGCCATGTGCAGCGTTGTAACCTGATTGGTGTCTATAAATCGGGCAGACTGAAATATATTAATTCGTTTATTTCCTTAATATTGACTTAACCAAAAACCTAAGGTAAGATTTAATGCTATCAGAGAGGCTGTTGGGTTTTAAAAGCTTTCCTCCCAGTGACTGCTTAGTACACTACATAACAAGCGTTAAATAATACATCAGGAAATTCTGCCTTCATCCTTTCCCAGGCAAGGACTACATTCTGAATCCTCTCTCTTTTACAGCAGAGTATCTTCTGCCACTACTCATGCCCAGTTCTAACTTGGGATTTCGTTGTGCAAAACTGGCATTTTACTTAAAGTGCTCTGTTTTCTCCCTTCTGAAAAGTGAATAAAAGTAGCCTCAGTCTCAGTTCAGTTCAAGAGCTTTTTCAATCCTCTACTTAGCTTCTAAGACACAAACTTCAGCAGTGTAAAGGTTTCACTTTTTATTTCAGTTTCCTCCACGTTCCTTTTGCTTACTCACAGCAGGGTTTTGGCAGAGAGATTCTGAGCTAAATGAGTTTTTCCTCTTAAATATTTCTCTCAGAGTCAGAGATGGTTCTGTTCAGTCTACTACTGACAGTCAGAAGCCAAAAAAGCAGTGAGCGTACTAAAAAACCTGCCAGTGCGAAGAGAGGCGCAGAAATGAAACTCCAGTCTCAAAGCAAACCCTCCATGTTTAGTACCTGTGAATCCAGCCCCCAGCCATAAAACCAACCAACCAAACTCCAAAGCTTTGCTTGCTTCTAGTATTTACCTTCTGTGTTGTAAAGGCTTTATGGTTTTCAATTAAAAAAGCTTTCCAATTAAAAAGCTCCATCCAGAGGGACCTGGACAGGCTGCAGAGGTGGGCACAAGCCAACCTCAGCAGGTTCAACAAGACCAAGTCCAAGGTCCTGCAGCTTGGTTGGGGCAATGCCAAGCACAAATGCAGGCTGGGCAGTGAGTGGCTGGACAACAGCCCTGAGGAGAGGGACTTGGGTGTGCTGCTGGACCAGAAGCTCAACATGAGCCAGCAGTGTGCACTTGCAGCCCAGAAAGCCAAGCAGAGCCTGGGCTGCATCAGGAGAAGTGTGGCCAGCAAGGCCAGGAAGGTGATTCACCGAGTCTACTCCACTCTGCTGAGATCCCACCTGGAGTACTACATTCAGATCTGGAGTCCCATTACAAGAAGGATGTGGATGTGCTGGAGTGTGTCTAGAGAAGGGCCATGAGGATGCTCAGAGGGCTGCAGCAGCTCTGCTGTGAGCACAGACTGAAAGAGTTTGTGATGTTGAGACTGGCTATGAGGAGGCTCCCAGGTGACCTTCTTGTGGCCTTCCAGGATCTGAAAGGGGCCTCCAAAACAGCTGGGGAGGGACTTTTTAGGATCTCAGGGAGTGACAGGACTAGAGGGAACTGAGTGAAGCTGGAGGTAGGTAGGTTCCAGCTGGACATGAGGAGGAAGTTGTTGAGCATGAGAGTGGTGAGAAGCTGGAATGGGTTGCCCATGGAGGTGGTTGAGGCCCCATTGCTGGAGGTGTTTAAGACCAAGCTGGCTGTGGCTGTGGGCAGCCTGCTCTAGGGTAGGGTGTCCCTGGGCATGGCAGGAGGGCTGGAGCTGTCTGATCCTTGTGGTCCCTTCCAACCCTGACTGATTCTGTGATTCTGTGATTCCAGCCTTCTTAAAGTCTAGAAACTTTCTGCCCATCATCAGCCCCTCTCTGCTTTCCAGAAATGGAGTGGTTAAATTCTTCAAAGGCTTCAGCTAACCTCAAGCTAAGATGTGTGGTGCCCTCTGGATAAGAACAGTATCTACACTGTTCATCACTGCATCAGGGATGGTGATACAGCCATGGCAGCAGCTGCTGTGCTGTCTCCTCATCCAGGCTCCCCATGTGAGTATTCAAATCCTGCCAAGAGGGGTACTTAGCGAAGGCAGCTGACTGCCAAAGCTGCCTTCGTGAACAGCCTTCTGGGACTCTTGCCGAGGAGGAGGTCTGCTGGGGTCAGTGAAGATGGCTCAGAGTCCCCCTAGGCCCCATGATTACTCTGAGCGCAGGAACAGCTCAGTTAGTCTGGGAGATTGAGTCCACTTCCTCAGCTGAACCTTCGTCCCTGGTAACTGCTGTAAATTCACATCTCAGCAACCTAAACAAAGCACATAATGACTTGACCTCGTTCTTCAGAGCATTTAGGATTATCTTCACCTCAAAGATCTAACCGCAGATTGCTACCCAGGAATGCAAGCGCCTCTCACAGTGCACCCAGCTTCTCATAAAGACCTCTATGGATCAATATTCTTCCTCAGACAGACTAGCTCAGGATAAACACAGGAGTCAGAATTGTTGTCATCCAATTTAGGAAGAGGAAACCTCCCCTATAGTGAGAGCTCAGCGTGCCTGTCAAGCGCATTGGGCGAGTCACACATTAAAGCACACTTTAACCTTAGAGAGCAATGACACAGAGGTGAAACAATGAGATTATTATTCTTTTAGGTTATTACCAGATTATCACAGTCTCACAGTATCACCAAGGTTGGAGGAGACCTCACAGATCATCAAGTCCAAGCCGTTACCACAGAGCTCAAGGCTAGACCATGGCACCAAGTGCCACGTCCAATCCTGCCTTGAACAGCTCCAGGGACGGCGACTCCACCACCTCCCTGGGCAGCCCATTCCAGTAGCCAATGACTCTCTCAGGGAAGAACTTTCTCCTCACCTCGAGCCTAAATTTCCCCTGGCGTAGCTTGAGGCTGTGTCCTCTTGTTCTGGTGCTGGCTGCCTGAGAGAAGAGAGCAACCTCCTCCTGGCTACAACCACCCCTCAGGTAGTTGTAGACAGCAATAAGGTCTGCCCTGAGCCTCCTCTTCTCCAGGCTAAACAATCCCAGCTCACTCAGCCTCTCCTCGTAGGGCTGTGCTCGAGGCCTCTCCCCAGCCTCGCTGCCCTTCTCTGGACATGTTCAAGCATCTCAATGTCCTTCCTAAATTGAGGGGCCCAGAACTGGACACAGTACTCAAGGTGTGGTCTAACCAGTGCAGAGTACAGTCCCATGGGCAGAACATGAGACCAGAGAGATTTAGGCTAGCATAAGCCAGACACATTTAACAATAAGGAATGAAGCACTGGAGGAACAGATGATAGTTTAGAAATCATACAGGGATGTTTCTGTAGAAGATATCCCATGCCACAAAGTGAGAGGCAGCCCAGCTCAAGGTGTGGCCTAACCAGTGCAGAGTACAGGGGCAGAATGACCTCCCTGCTCCTGCTGGCCACACCATTCCTGATGCAGGTTGTGTTGGCACTCCAGCTGTTAGCCTCCCCTCCCTAGCCTAAGTGAATTGCAGTTAGCTCCTGGCAGAGATTACCCAAGATGTACTGGTCCATGTGCACGCTATTGCTAACAAACAGCATCAGCATGCTCTAATTAAATGCCTGTTGACGCTTCCTGCTTTCCTGCCAAGGGATGAACAAGTTCATCATCTTAACAACCCTTTCCATTTGCATCCTTCTTTTGAGCTGACTTGCACTGAGCCCTTTCAAACGATCAGTGTGTTAAGGAGTCTTTCCCTGCAAAGATTTCTTGTCCCGTGAACCCTCCTCATCTCCTACTGGTGTCAGGCTCAACACTCTTCTCCAATGAGCTGCAGGGTAGATGCAGAGCTTCACTAGAGGGGCTGCTGTTGGTACTGACAGAGGAAAAGAAAGTAGTTCTGGAGTGAAGAAGATAGGAAGGGAAGGGCAGATAATGGTCTGATCTCACATCAAAGGGAGATGGATTAGTGTTGGGGTACCATGTGCTTGGGCTGCCCCAGCACCTTTCAGATCCATCCCTTCACCTCTTGTTACCCTTCACCTCTCATGACTGAGCAGAGAGGGTCAGGGGCAGGCTCTGCTTTGTATGCCAATGAAAATGCTGAGGGCCTGGTGTTTGGGAAAGTGCTTGTGCCTCGGGACCTCTGTGTGCTTATGATTAACTAAACTGCCCTGGTACCTCAATCCAGCTAAGGCTATGGCTTGTTACACCACCCACGTGTGTAACCCCTGTGAATGGCTTCCCTGTAAAGACAATGGTTTCATTTCTGCTGATTTATGGACTTGACACAAGAGGTGGCAATGGCATCCTGGCCTGGCTCAGGAACAGTGTGGCCAGCAAGACAAGGGAGGTTATTCTGCCTCTCTGCTCAGCACTACTCAGGCCACACCTTGAGTGCTGTGTCCAGTTCTGGGCTCCTCCATTGCAGAGAGATGTTGAGGTGCTGGAAGGTGTCCAGAGAAGGGCAGCAAGGCTGGGGAGGGGGCTGGAACACAAACCCTATGAGGAGAGGCTGAGGGAGCTGGGGGTGTGCAGCCTGCAGAAGAGGAGGCTCAGGGCAGAGCTCATTGCTGTCTACAACTACCTGAAGGGAGGCTGTAGCCAGGTGGGGTTGGTCTCTTCTGCCAGGCAAGCAGCAACAGAACAAGGGGATACAGTCTCAAGTTGGGCTGGGGGAGGTCTAGGCTGGATGTTAGGAGGAAGTTGTTGGCAGAGAGAGTGATTGGCATTGGAATGGGCTGCCCAGGGAGGTGGTGGAGTCACCGCCCCTGGAGGTGTTGAAGCAAAGCCTGGATGAGGCACTTAGTGCCATGGTCTGGTTGACTGGATAGGGCTGGGTGCTAGGTTGGACTGGATGATCTTGGAGGTCTCTCCCAACCTGGTTGATTCTATGATTCTATGACAAACCTGAGAGATTTGCCAGACTAGTCTCATAAATGCTATTGATAGGAGCAGAGTGGAGTGGAGCACTGAGAGCAGATATCTGATGGTCCACCATGGTCACAACAATGTGGAGATTTCAAACACATTTCCGACAGTTTTACACCACAAGCTGATATTAAGAACTTTTAACCTAGCCATTCAGGGAGAGAGTGGGGTTGAGGAGAGGAAAAGTGTTTATTTCTGCTATCCCACAGTGATTCCACAAAGTCAGACTTGTCCATTTCCTCTTAAGACTTTCATGCTTTGAAAAGACAGAATGTCAGCCTCTGTAATAGCAAAGGAATGCCCTGGTCTCGACTGCCTCATCATGGCTGTAATGGCATGTATAATGCAGGGCTAAAGTGAACCAGTCAGGACCTGCATAGAATCATAGAATGGTTTAGGTTGGAAGGGACCTCAAGGATCATCCAGCTCCAACCCCTGCCACATGCAGGGACACCTCCCACTAGAGCAGGCTGCTCAAGGCCTCATCCAGCCTGGCCTTGAACACCTCCAGGGAAGGAGCATCCCAACCTCCCTGGGCAACCTGTGCCAGTGTCTCACCACCCTCACTGCAAAGAACCCTTTCCTGACATCCAGTTTGAATCTCCCCTCTGCCAGTTCAAACCCATTACCTCTTGTCCTGTCATTACAAGATCTTATCAACAGTCCCTCCCCAGCCTTCCTGTAGCCCCCTTCAGATACTGGAAAGCCACTATAAGGTCCCCTGGAGGCCTTCTCTTCTCCAGACTGCAGAGCCCCAACTCTTGTAGCCTGCCCTCATAGCAGAGCTGCTGCAGCCATCTGAGCATCCTGGTGGCTAATTCTGGACTAGCTTCAACAGTTCCATGTCCTTCTTGTGTTGGGGGCTCCAGAACTGCACACAGGACTCCAGGTGGGGTCTGAGGAGAGCAGAGCCAAGGGGCAGAATCCCCTGCCTTGCCCTGCTGCCCACACTGCTCTTGCTGCAGCCATGGTGTAGCTCAGTTGCTTGATAAATTTCTTTTCGATGCCAGGCTTGGTTTTGGCTGACAGCTTCATAAGAAAATTAAAGCTAGGTGCAACTTGGTGGAACAGGCTCTTAAATTACAGTGGATGCCGCAGTGTTATTATTAGCTTTTTATCACCTCTGGTAGCAAAAGCTGAAATTACTTTTACATATTCAAAGGAAGGAGCTCTGAAATTGCAAAACAATGCTGTCACCATAAAATGCACCAACAATTTCCAAATAATCTATTATCCTGACATTAAGATCAGCGCTAATTATTTCCAGTTACAGCTGCAGCAGACAAATGGGAGCAGGAATGCTGTGGAAATAGGAATGTGAGAACTCCCAAAGCGTGGCAACTCGTGATGCAGTTCTCCACATTCTGGAGCCTGTTATTGTCTGCTATATAATACCAGTCAGTAAAAGGCAGGTGTAATATATCCCTTTTGGAGCCAGAAGAAGGGTATCATTAACGGCTCTGCAGCCTCCCATGTATGTGCTGTTCTACTCCTTTCTATTTCAGCCTGAGAACATGGTGTCTATAGGAGCCTTTCTGCCTTCCCCCCCCCGCCCCCCATCCTTCCTACAGAAACTTGGCTTTAGAAGAGAAAGCAGCAAAGAACTACAGGAGCTGCAAATGAACAGGTCACTCTCCTCACTTAACTCCTCAGCTGCGTCAGGCTTAAGCCAGCCTCCCCAGAAGACTTGCAGGACAGATTATAAGGATTAACCATCTTGGTTCTGTGATCCTTTTGTTTCTCTTTTTAAGGACCATGTGATGGAAGAGGAGTTGGCCTTGGGCAGATAGTCACAAACTGGGACCAGGATTATCAGTAGCCAGTTTTTAATTCTGCATTAAACTCTATCTGACCTTTGGCAGATTACTTCTCCCTGTAAACCAGTGAGAAAACGACTTCGTCCTACATGTTTTGCGCATTGTAGATGTAAATTCTTCAGGATGAGTGGATCCACTCTCACATCCACTCTCCTCAAGAAATAACAGTGGCTGGAACTTTCAGGAACTACTCTTATGAAAGAAAGGTCGAATGCAACAAAGGGGGGGAAAAAAGCAATAAAGAAAAGTCAGGAATAGCTGTGAGACAATTTGAGATGTCAGAGGCTGGAAGCTGCACTTGTATGAAATGGCAACACCTCCCCCCATCCCCAGCCTTTTCCTCTGTATACATTTGAGTGCAATATATACACCTAGAGAGAGAGCAGGACATTATCTCAGCCATACTGCTCTAGGGAAGCCTGCCTGTCACTGTCTTTGTTTGGCTTTTGATATACAGCTACCCCAGCAAACCCTGCATGATTTTCATGAGCCACAATAAAACTGTATTAGTTCTGAGGGCTAAAAAGTAAACCCACACGTATAACTGCCTCGGCTCCCGCCACAGTAAATGTCAGGCTAGAACAATCCATCTTTTCCTCGGGAAGAAATAACTTAACCTAACCCACCCTGTGTGAATCAGCACTAGTTCCATTAATCAGTCAGTCATTTGCAAGAGAAGGTTTTGTCATTCTGCCTACATTAATATGGGACTTATTCAAACGCAGACAAGCTGAAAGTAGAAGCTTGAGACATGCCAAACATCTTTTACATTTCCTGGAAACATCTGTTTTCAGTCTGGGCCTAGGCACATGCTTGTGGCTGCGTGTTCGAGCTTGTTTAGTTTGCCAGATACCTCGTAGGTACTGCAGCGCAGCTGATGTGGTATCCTGAGACACAGCATGGAAGTGCCTGTAAAACACCATGCTCCCAGCAAATACATCAAACCGCGCTTGGAACCTTCTTGCAATGAAAGAAACGACTAAAAGGCTCCGCGGCAGCCTTCTGCCATCACTGCACGGCGCAATTAATTAGCTAAGCTTGGAAATCCTGGGTGCGCCTCGCTGGTAACGTGCTGAAGACTGAGAGCCATCCCAACGCCGCACGCCTCACATCCTCCAAACTCCTATTAAACTTAATGGGACTTTGAGGGGATGTGAGGAATGCAGGATTGACCTTTCTGGGTAAAGATGAATATGTGCTCTAGACTTCAAAGATTAGGTGCCCCTGCCAGCCTGGAGCGTGCAAGCTATCGGCACGCCAAGCGCCGAAGGCATCTGCTAAATATCACGCCACAGCTCCTAGCTGTAATTAAGAAGAATATAAACTGGCTCATGGAAGAAAAATATTAGTAATAATTGAAAATGCTTTGGCTGTTGCTTTTGTCCTGATGATCTCACTGCTTTTGGTTACAGAAACAGTTCTCACACTGGCTGACGTGGGGCATGCTTCGTTTATGCTCTCATTCTACCCACATCTTTCCCAGTTAAACTTTTATTGCTCGATACAAAGGTCAAATTGAAGGCTTAATTAAATTGTAGATGGGGAAACTATAAACTTATTTTGGAAGGGAGTGCAAAAACATTTAAAGCCATCCCAACTCCTCTCCCCCAGACACTCCTTAATTTCTTGAGAAGATAAAGGGCACGTCTCGCTGGTGCTCGTTCCCTTATGGGCAAACTGCAGCTTTCCCTCATTGGAAATGTACATCTTTCAAAGATGCAGCCTCTTCCTAAACTGCCAGTTGGATGTGCCACTGACATTTGCAATGTGGATTTGAATGTAGCTCTAGACAAAGCTCCATCTTGTGAAGAGAGGGGATATGACTGTATACTAGAAGGAATGCAAGTTCAGCTCAGAGCAAGGATTCAGACTTCATCTGCTTCACTTTAAACAGAGCTTGTACCACCGAAATAAAGGCTCTTGCCCACCCACTTGACATTAGGCATATGTCTCTCTGCCCTGAGGCTTAAAGCTGACAGCGTCGTCCCTCAGCTGAACAAACTCACAGGTCATACAAAAGCACCATTTACACTTTCTCTATGCCATAGAAGAAAATTATGTAGCTGGAGAGGAAGGCTAGGCCTGAGCATGCTACAACCTGTGTGCTAGCAACAACATCCCCAACAAAGTTTAAGCTTCCATGTGACAGGGTAGCTGGCAGAGCCGAGCATTTTGTGGAGGTTGGGATGTCCCCC
>WAAF01001156.1:3349-17193 GCA_013400475.1 Tricholaema leucomelas | reverse complement strand
TAACTCTGGGAATCAGAATGAAGCTAATGAGGAAGTTACTTCACTTAGTGGGGGCTCTTGTGTGGCCTGTTTTCTGTTTTCTTGTGTTTAGCTGAGGGCTCTTGTGTGGCCTGTTTTCTGTTTTCTTGTGTTTAGCTGGATCAAAGCCCAGGTTGGTTATTTTTTGTTTAATATAGTTTTGAAAAAGGTCAAAGCTAAGCTTACATCCATTTTTTGGAGCTGGGGGGACACCCAAACCACCACAGACCTCAACCAGCTCAAATGGTGAAAACCTGCAGTAGCTAAGCACCCTCAGGTGCTTGTGGTTTTTTTCCATCATGGAGAAAATATGGATCATTTGAGGTTTGTCTCCAATATTGTTAATAATAGCCTGTGCTGGGGGAGAAATTGATATAACTGAAAGCTGAGCTTGGCTTACAGTCATAGAGGGACTGATCAAGCTCAGGATTTGTACTGGAAGATTATTCTTGCTTTATCTACCATCCAGGAACATTTCAAGACAAAAGAATCACAGACATGCCCAAAAGTCTGATTCACATGCTCATTTGAAAATTACTGGTGCTTTAATTCTTGCCTTTTATGAGACAGTCTGCTGCAAATGAAAGCTGAACAGGCAGAGGCAGCCCGTTAAAAATTCATTACCCCTTTCTTTCTTACCCATCAGAAAGGGAAGCCCCCCCAAAAAAAAACTACAAACATGACTGCTTTAATTGAGGAGTCTGGGGTTGCAGCAACAGAAATAATAAAGCATGCATGAGATTTTGGTTGTTGAACTTTCATGGATTTACTTTCTTCACTGCTCCACAGCAGTAGGAATTAAAACCAGCCAAATGCTTTTCCAAGGGCACGTCTAAGCAAACTGCTTTGTTCTCAGATAAAATGACCATCTAACTGACTCCCACTAAAATCCAGACCTTGAAGAGCATCTTGAACAAAATCCAGCTGCAGTGCTGTAGCAGCACCAAGCATCACAGCTTAGCATGTCTCTACAGTGCATCAAGAAAGCAGGGGGGAGCAGCTACGCTGTGCCCATAAACATTTACAAGTTGTCTTCCACTGGATCTTCTAACAGGACATTCTACAGCAGCTGACACTGAGGTGACCCAACACAGAGTGATTTAGCAAGGTCAGTATTTGGGACAGTTTTCTGGGGTGCACGCTAGGGAGAAACATCCTGCCCTCACCACACAGAACCATTGCACACACGTTGTAGCTGCCAGAGTATGAAGGTACAGAGCAGCACTGGCACTCAACAGCAGAAGTGAACAGCCAGATGTGGAATGGGGTAAAAAGGAGCAGCAGAGGTGAACAGCCAGATCTGTGCTCTTGTTGTGTGGAATGGGGTAAAAAGGAAGAGCAGATGTGAACAGCCAGATGTGGAATGGGGTGAAAAGGAGCAGCAGAGGTGAACAGCCAGATCTGTGCTCTTGTTGTGCGGAACGGGGTAAAAAGGGGGACACTGTAAAAGGTGTTGTGGGGGCGGCGTTAGGATGAGAGGAAAAGGTGCAGCTGCACTCTGCAGCTCCCCAGCCCGACCTGTCTTTTGGGCTAAAGCAGCACAGCACACTGACTTTCTTTAAAAACCCAACCACCTGTCTCTTGAAATGGAAAGCACTCTGCACACGCAGCCAGGTGGCCCTTTTATACTTCTTCACACCATGCTGCAGTTACACCTGCTGGACTGACACAAAACAATGCCTACAACTGAAAGTATGGAGAGGACTCTCTCTGGTCCTGCAGAGCACTGAATAACTAAATACCTTGAGGTCAAGGCACTGATGAAGCAAGCCTGAAGAATTTTTTCCCTTCCATTTCAACCATTAATTGCTTTGCTTTGGTTTGGAGAGCAAGGTAGAGAGAACTGGTCGGGCCACACCTTGAGTGCTGTGTCCAGTTCTGGGCTCCTCAATTCAAGAGAGATGTTGAGGTGCTGGAAGGTGTCCGGAGAAGGGCAGCAAGGCTGGGGAGGGGCCTGGAGCACAGCCCTGTGAGGAGAGGCTGAGGGAGCTGGGGGTGTGCAGCCTGCAGAAGAGGAGGCTCAGGGCAGACCTCATTTCTATCTACAACTACCTGAAGGGAGGCTGTAGCCAGGTGGGGGTTGGTCTCTTCTGCCAGGCAAGCAGCAACAGAACAAGGGGACACAGTCTCAAGTTGTGCCAGGAAAGGTCTAGGCTGGATATCAGGAGAAAGTTCTTCCCAGAGAAAGTGATTGGCATTGGAATGGGCTGCCCTGGGAGGTGGTGGAGTCGCCATCCCTGGAGGTGTTGAAGCAAAGCCTGTCTGGGGCACTTAGTGCCATGGTCTGGTTGATTGGCCAGGGCTGGGTGCTAGGTTGGGCTGGATGATCTTGAAGGTCTCTTCCAACCTGGCTGATTCTAGGAAACCAAACCTTCAGCACTGCACAATGCCCCCAGCTCAGTGTGCTGTCGCTCTGCAATGCCAGCTGAATGGCGCAGCAGACAAACACACCCCAGCACAAGCACAAGGGAGGCAGAAAGCCAGCAGATAGACTAACGAATACACAAACATTTCCAGGTGTAACATACTTCTGACTCGAGTGGTATTGTGCCCTTAGCCTTCAAGCCCACAAAACTAAAAGCAGGCTTTTTAGTGAGATGGCTCTGAAGCTGTACTGCCTGTGTGTTACACAACTTCTGCAAGAGCTGCCTGTGAAATACAACTGAAAGCAACAAAACCCAAACAAACCCTAGCCTCACTCCCAGAAACACCACAGCCTTTGAACCCTGGAATTCTTCAGTGCTGAAAGCCATACTTCAGTTGAATTCCCAGGGTTGGGTAAAATTTATGACACAGAAGCCAAGTAATTTATATTTTTATTTGGAACAAGCTTTCTCAATTCCACTTTTCTATAGATGCCAGCCTCTATCCTATATTCTGTCATCTGCCAGTGAAAGCTTTTCTTTAGAGCTAAGACATGCAGATGAATCATGTTTTCTTTGGATCTTTTTTCAATGAAAGGTTTCCTTGTCTCTGTAATTCCCACTCCCCACCCTCCAGTTTCTGATGCTTTCACGGTACAGAGCCAGACTGTGATATTTATTCCCTTACTTAACAATGAATAGTACAACATATCAGTGAAAGCCCTTCTGAAATCACTGAGACTTTTTATGGAGCTTGGTACGACTCATTGTGAGCAAGGAGATTTCAGTCTGGCCTGAAGAAAGATCCAAGATGACAGAAGCTGAAAGGGATAAAGTTACCACCAGAATATACGAGTTAAAGCGAAGAGACCTGGGGAGATGGAACACCATTTTGGCAGGTGCCAAATGTCTTGGCCCCCTAAAGCAGGTAACAAGTGGCCCAGGGATTTCTTAAAGCATCTCTGTCCTGGCACTAATTCCATAAAGATTGGTGCAAGAAGAAACTTTTTACATGTCTGAGAAGCCCTTCACTGCAGAGTGCTGACAGGTGCTACAGCCAGTCCCTGTGACAGCAACCACAGAAAGTATTATTCCCAGTTTCCAGATGAGGTAACAGAGACATGAAGAAGTTAAACAATCCAAAGCCATGGTCAAAGAAGAAACTTGCATTACCTTCAATCAGCAATACTTTTGCATCCCTCAGTCCAGAAATAGGTGCATCCAGATGTCATTTCATTCTGAGTTTGAGCCTCTACCAAAAGGTACTTTGCCATACCTTCAAACCAAGGCATTCAAGTCATGATATGCTGGGTTTCAAGCTCGAAGCTCACATGTAGCTTGTGATTCTTGGCCCACAATCATAGAACCATAGAATCAACCAGGTTGGAAGAGACATCCAAGCTCAGCCAGTCCAACCTAGCACCCAGCCCTATCCAGTCAACCAGACCATGGCACTAAGTGCCTCATCCAGGCTTTTCCTGAATACCCCCAGGGACAGTGACTCCACCACCTCCCTGGCCAGCCCATTCCAATGCCAATCACTCTCTCTGCCAACAACTTCCTCCTAACATCCAGCCTGAACCTGCCCTGACACAACTTGAGACTGTGTCCCCTTGTTCTGTTGCTGCTTGCCTGGCAGAAGAGACCAACCCCAGCTGGCTGCAGCCTCCCTTCAGGTAGTTGTAGACAGCAATGAGCTCTGCCCTGAGCCTCCTCTTCTCCAGGCTGCACACCCCCAGCTCCCTCAGCCTCTCCTCACAGGGCTGTGCTCCAGGCCCCTCCCCAGCCTTGCTGCCCTTCTCTGGACACCTTCCAGCACCTCAACATCTCTCTTGATTGGAGGAGCCCAGAACTGGACACAGCACTCAAGGTGTGGCCTGAGCAGTGCTGAGTACAGGGGCAGAATAATCTCCCTTGTCCTGCTGGCCACACTGTTGGATGCCATTGGCTCTCCTGTCCACTGGGCACACTGCTGCCTCATGTTCAGCTACTGTCTACCAGCACCCCCAGGTCCCTTTCTTCCTCACTGCTCTCAGCCACTCTGTCCCCAGCCTGTAGTGCTGCTTGGGGTTGTTGTGGCCAAAGTGCAGAACCCTGCAGTTGGCCTTGTTCAATCTCATCCCATTGGCCTCTGCTCACCCATCCAGCCTGTCAATATTTGTCTTTGGTCTGTTTGCACTTTTCCAAGCACAGCTGTGTCCTCATCTAAGAGTGGGGTTAGGAGGCACTAGCGAAAACCAGGAACATTTAGAGGAGGACCAATCATTTAGCCTTTACATCGGGTGTACCATAATTGAATACCTGATCTTGCCAAGAAGGACATGGGCATCAAAACCAGAAAACACAGAAGGATGTTATGGTGGTTAAAGAAAAGTAAAAATGAGATGTGATGATACAAGTACACAGCAGCTTCTGCTTTTGCGAGGTGCAGTAAATTACAAGTTAGAAGCATCAAAGGCAGTGTTATAATGTGGAAAGCTGTCAACAAAGACACATAGAACAGTGAAAGATGAAATAGCCTTCCCCAAATTATGCAGCCTCCTGGAAGTTTCAAATCCAATGTAATTCAGGTTACAGTGAAGGTCTGACAAGATCAGTCTGTGAGGTGGGGGAGGGTGGTGGGGGTATTTTTTTACTACTTCCCACAATGGAAACAAATGGTGCCAGGTTCTTGAAGCACTGACAGGATTATTACAATTGGCTATTTCATTCAGAATTTCTCAGCCTCTAAACTAAGTCACAAGGCCACCTGATCTGCCTCTAAAAACCAACATTCCCCAGTGACAAGATATACCTCAGCATCTGGAGATGGCCATGCAGCACACACGTCAAGCCTGTTCACAATCACAGAATCAAAGAGTCAACCAGGATGGAAGAGACCTCCAAGCTCATCCAGTCCAACCTAGCACCCAGCCCTATCCAGTCAACCAGACCATGGCACTAAGTGCTCCAGCCAGGCTTGGCTTCAACACCTCCAGGGATGGCAACTCCACCACCTCCCTGGGCAGCCCATTCCAATGCCAATCACTCTCTCTGTGTGCTAGTTTGAGCCTAGCTAGAATGTTTTGGTGAGAAGGACTAGATCATAGGCTGTGAAATTAAAACAATGGTGATGTCTACTTCCCTCACAGTCTTGCTGAGATGTGTAAAGAAGAAAAGCAAAACATAGATAAAAAGTCACTTTGCTTGCTCTCTTCGCTCTGCACTTTGCTCTGGTCG
The DNA here is from genome assembly GCA_013400475.1 of Tricholaema leucomelas. Taxonomy (NCBI): domain Eukaryota; kingdom Metazoa; phylum Chordata; class Aves; order Piciformes; family Lybiidae; genus Tricholaema lacrymosa; species Tricholaema leucomelas. The sequence goes on along the minus strand of WAAF01001156.1, from coordinate 11,593 downwards.
CTTGCCTGCTGGGGAGCTGAGGCTGCTGGCTGAACTCCATCTTGCTTTCTAACCTCACCCTCCATTTGCTTTGGCTGATTCACCTTTGCTTCTTAACCCCCCTGGCCGAACCTCCATTTCCTCCTTGGGACTGGGGTAAGGTTGAGAGGGGTAGGGGGAAGGTGAGGGGTGGTTGAGAGCCCCTCCTGGGGACTCAGGTTTCTGGGAGGGGAGTTGTGTTTCTGTATTACCTTTTCCCTTGTCTATCTCTGTCTATAACTGTATATACTGTAACTATCTGCTTGTACATTGTGCCAGCTGTAAATATAAGCTTCATTCATATTTCCAGAGCTGGCTGAGTCTAAGCTGGGTGATTTCTAAAGTGGGGACACACACACACCCCCAAACCACCACACTCTGCCAATAACTTCCTCCTAACATCCAGCCTAGACGTCCCCTGGCACAACTTGAGACTGTGTCCCCTTGTTCTGTTTCTGGGTGCCTGGCAGAAGAGACCAACCCCCACAAGGGCTGAGGGAGGCAGCACCTTGCTTTATGGCCTCCCTGCTACACTGTTAGATTGTTCTCATTGAAATACACAGAAGGATTATGCAGAGCTAACTTCATGCTTGACCAAATACACAATGCAATTAACATTTTGAAGCCATTTGGCACGTATCTGATCTTGCTCTTGTCTTGGTAATTTCCCCTGTTCCCATGTTTACTGATACTTGGTTTTGTCTTGATCTGGGCTGAGCTATCAAATCTCTCAAGTCACCATAAATCAACAGCCAACTCAGTGGCAGGGAGTAGGCACACTGGTGTCAAGTATAAGGTGGACTGGACCTGGTTGTAAATATCACCATGAAATGCAAACATCATTCATGAATGTTTATCACATTATTAATTCTGGACTGGATTCTGTAAGACAGGGCGTGGGGAGATTTGGACCTAACACTTCCCAAAGGACTCTGTGCCCAGCACAGCTGGAATATTCTTATCTGCCCTCACAGACAGGACATAGCCAGAAGTGCACCTGAAACTCCAAGTAAGACACTTTGGTTAGTATTGAGCTAGTATCAAAAATGACAGAAGATGCTCAGAGCTGAGGGGGATGCTTTGATTGCAGCAACGATGGGATACTGACAGTGCTGATGCTTATGCAGTCAAAACAGGCAGAAAGGGCTTCTCCTGTTGCCATGTATGGCACAGACCTAGTCTAGCTGTCAACCTTTGGCTTTGCTTCTCTCACAGTCCCTTCACATCCTCTCTGTTTTGCCTTTCACGTGCACAAAATCATGGATAGTTTCCAAGAGAGATGCTGAGGGCACAAAGCACTCAGCACCCCCAAGTTTCTGGAAGGAAATGAAGACTCTTCCCTTGCTATTTCTAACCAATTTACTTTTTTCCCTCCCCTGACATCCCTGCTTTTCTGCACATTCCAATTTCTTTCCCTAATAAAAGTACTATTTTTCCCATGGGCTCCAAACATTTTTGGGTCCCCTTTGAGCTAAAGGGATCAGCACCAGTTCTCCAACAGGTAGGATACAGACTGACACCAAGTCACAGTAACACCCATGTAGTAATTGAAATCAAGTGTATCTGGGACTGGCCATGTTTGTTTAGTTGATTGGCTAGGGCTGGGTGCTAGGTTGGACTGGATGATCTTGGAGGTCTCTTCCAACCTGGCTGATTCTGTGGTTCTGTGTGTAGGGAGCTGCACTTGTGTGCAGGGCCCTTAATGCACTACTTACATGTAAATCCTTTGCACTTGGATCCAAACCAAGAGACAGAACATAAGGTCTGACTCCAATTAGTGCACAAATATGTTAGAGTATCATCTGTTCTAAAAAGGCAAAAGGAGGTTAAGATTTATAGGGAAGCTGAGTAACTCCAAACACCTCATCAATATCCCCTCTCTGTGGAAGTGCATGGAATGGGCTTCCCTACATGCATGCACCGCAGGAGAGACTGCCACCCTGTGCAGCCACAGGCAGGTTTTGGCAGTAATTGGCTAGTGGAAGGGAAGGAATTCATTTGTACATGTACAAATGCAGCATTAGGAATGTGCAGTAGCATGCAGAGCAGTCATTTCAATTTTACTTGTTTATGTACCTCTTGTAACAATAATCATTTATGGTCATTATAAACCTGTGCTAATTTAAATCAAGTGAACAAACCAGTGTATTATTGCTGTCTCCTCTGGTTTATTTGGCAGCTGGGTTTGTTAGCACCACAAGGAATCAAGGTTGTCAGTCACCCCACAACCCACAACCACAAAGGGCATTAAAAAGAGTTCAACCCTGGGTTGAATACATGAAATGAGAGGCTGCTTGTCCCTCTGTATGCAGGAGGCAAAAAGGAAGGGGAGCATGGGGTTGGCTGTTTACTCAGAGGCAGACACACAAACCTCTGGGGGAGGCTGCTGGTGGGAGGACAGGGCATGGTGTCTGGTCTCCCCCACCTCACATCCACCTGACTCAGTGGAGAAACCTGTGTCACACTCAGTCTTTCTTGGACCAGAGCAGCAGCTGCATGCTCCAATGTCACATCTGATGAAGAGCCTCCAAGGCCTTCAACTGTCAAACAAAGAGGAAATGCACCTCATGGCAAGCAGTGGCTGGGCTGCACCACAACAGAGATGATGATGTGGATGGCTGTACCCCGTATGGACTGGCTAAGTGCTCTCTCCTACTCCAGAAGCAAAGCAATTACAGAAGTTCACATGATACTCAACCCCACCCCCAAATAATCTTCTGATTATTTCCTCCTAGATGGCTGGGAAGGGAAATTGTTCTTTTGGTGACAAAGTGACAAACCAGAGTGTGGGGAACAGAGTGGGGAGCAATGTCTTAAATCAAAAGAGAGGCTTAACAGAAAAAAAGATAAATCCCTAGATCCTTCTGGCATCTCAGAATATGGATTACTTACTCCTGCTTATAATGGAGAAGTGCCTGGAATAATCTGGGGAGAAATAAGAGCCTCTGTCTTGCTCAACGTTAAAAAGCATTGTTGAAAGGAAAGCTGAAGGCACATTTTGCTTGTAGCCAGCAACTTCTCTATGCAGTGTGATGGGCATCACATTGTGTTATGCACGAGCACAAAAGAGAGTGCAGAGGAGCTCAGTTGTTTCATGGAACCTCACAAATAAAACAGTTTTGAAAGGAGGGTTTTTTTTCCCCTGGAGGTAGTCACTGTATCTGCTCAGAAGAGTCCCTGTGGGGAATCAAACCTTCAGAACCCTCCAGTGAAAAAAGCTCCACTGCTTTTAATCTTTCTTGAAATCTGCTCTGGGGTGTCAAGCAAGAAAAGAAAGGGGACAATCATGGAATCACAGAATGGTTTAGGTTGGAAGGGACCTCAAGGATCATCCAGCTCCAACCCCCTGCCATAGGCAGGGACACCTCCCACTAGAGCAGGCTCCTCAAGGCCTCATCCAGCCTGGCCTTGAACCCCTCCAGGGAGGAAGCATCCACACCCTCCCTGGGCAACCTGTGCCAGTGTCTCACCACCCTCACTGGAAAGAACTTCCTCCTAACATCCAGTCTAAATCTCCCCTCTTCCAGTCCAAACCCATTCCCCCTCGTCCTGACTTTACCAGACCTTGTCAATAGTCCCTCCCCAGCCTTCCTGTAGGCTCCCTTCAGGTACTGCAAAGCCACTCTAAGGTCTCCTCGAAGCCTTCTCTTCTCCAGGCTGCAGAGCCCCAACTCTCTCAGCCTGTCCTCATAGCAGAGCTGCTGCAGCCCTCTGAGCATCTTTGTGGCTCTCCTCTGGACTGGCTCCAGCAGTTCCATGTCCTTCTTGTGTTGGGGGCTCCAGAACTGCACACAGTACTGCAGGTGGGGTCTGAGGAGAGCAGAGTAAAGGGGGAGAATCCCCTCCCTTGCCCTGCTGCCCACACTGCTCTTGCTGCAGCCCAGCACAGGGTTGGCTGTCTGGGCTGCATGTGCACACTGCGGGTATGCTCACACATACCAAAGTACCCCTGACAACAACCCTGGACTATGTCTCAGCATGATAAGTTGCTCTGCAGACAAACAGCCTTCTGTGGGAACATGCCACCAGGCAGAAAAACAAACCAACCATACTGAGAACTTTTATTGCTACCTGCTTATTTGACTCTGTCAGATTTGCACCTGGAATGCTTCTTTCTTAACCCAGCTCAGCCGTGACCACGCCAGTAGAGGCAGACAGAGCACCTCTCTCTGAGAGAAGATGTTACGAGTTCCTGCAGTCCTCTCTGGTCCCCAGGCAGCATCCTGCACAGCAGCATTTCCTGCTCAGCATCCAGCTCAAAATGACTGCAGACAGGAATTTGCTGTCACGATTACCATTTGATAGCAGGGATTATATTCTGTCCTGAATCTGCCATCTCCCTCTCAAGCCGGCTGGGCTGCATGATGAGCACTCATTAGAAACGAGCTCAGCGGTATTTTGACTTGCCATCAATTGTCTCCTCCCTGGTAGTTTGTACATACCTTGCTAGATGATAGGCCACAATAATACACATTGGCAGGACGTGGTGTGCAATTTCCACCGCAGAACACAATGTACATGTTGCTGTAGTGGTTTGGGTGTCCCCTGCCCCCCCCACACTTTAGAAATCACCCAGACTAGACTCAGCCGGCTCTGGAAATATGAATGAAGCTTATATTTACAGCTGGCACAGTGTACAAGCAGATAGTTACAGTAGATACAGTTATAGACAGAAACAGACAAGGTAAAAGGTAATACAGAAACACAACTCCCCTCCCAGAAACCTGAGTCCCCAGGAGGGGCTCCCAACCACCCCCTCACCTTCCCCCTACCCCTCCCAACCTTACCCCAGTCCCAAGGAAGAATGGAGGCTCAGCCAGGGAGGGTAAGAAAAGCAAGGTGGATCAGCCAAAGAAAATGGATGGTGAGGTTAGAGAGTAAGCTGCAGTTCAGCCAGCAGCCCAGAGCTCCACAGCAGGCAAGGAGCGAAATGACCTTATCTATATTTTGCTTTCCTTTTTTACACATCTCAGCAAGACTGTGAGTGAAGTAGACATCACCACTGCTTTCACTTCACAGCCTATGATCTAGTCCTTCTCACCAAATCATTCTAGCTAGCTTCAAACTAGCACAGTTGCTTACTGCTGATGTGAGCAGCGTTGCACGCTTGACCCTCAAGTGGGATACGGTACCTACACAATACCAAACACCACAGGAGCAGCAAGAGCTAAGGATGAAAAGAGCTGCAGCTGACAAGCTCCACTGCTCCCTTCCTTGCTTGTTACTATTACTGCTGTAATGGGTCTATAATTCTCCTTGAAGGGGAGCACTCTGAACTGTCTCGAGTCTTGGGACTCAGAGGCAAGGCAAAAAGAAGTCCTGCAAATTGGGCTAGCAGGGTCCCTGGGCAATGCCTTGTTCAGTGCTGTTTGGCAATCACAGAAAAGCTGCCAAAATGACACCTCTGAGAGAGGAAGCCATCACCCAGCATGGACAGGTGACCAGGGCCAGATAACATATATGAAACGACTGCAAACCTAGAAACACTTTTTATCCCCTGAACACTCCCCTTAAAAGAAATCAGATTCCAAAGCAAAACACTGCATTTCCCCAGCAGAAATGACCTTCCTAGCAGGCATTTCCTACCACCAACTACTAACAAAATCAACCTTGCATACAGCCAGAGCTGTTTCACACCAGAAGTCAAACACCTGAAGTCACAACTGAGGGCAGAGTGTACTTAGACAAGTAGTCAGAGGTCCTGGATGGACCCCACCATGGTGACACAGTAACCAGTTGCTCTGCTTTACTGAATGATTAAACAGCATCAGTGAAATCAAGTCAAAACTCTTCCAACTGATGTGGTGAAGCTTCAGATAAGACTGCAAGAGATACACTGTGTCTGACTCCTGTAGTTCAGTCTATGGTTGTGGAGGGTCACTTGAGTACCAGAGAACCTCCAGCTCAGCCAAGGTTAGCTTCTGGAGTTGCAGACACAATCTGGCAAATCTAACGTCCTCTGAGTCCCACTTTCAGTGCTGTGGAAGGGAATTTACCTTCTTCACAAGGTTGCAGAGAGAATAAAATCACTTTGTAACTGATAAATCCACACATACTACCGTGACAAGCTTCTACAGCTCTGCAATGGTGTCCTGCATCCTTTCCACAAGAAAGAGATTAAATGTGAGGAACTGTCACTGAAAGGTTGCTATGAACAGATCTAAGAAGTGTTCCTTTTGTCCTTAAAAAATGAACCATAAAGCCCACAGGAGAGATTCTTAGTGTTGGGTCTTACCAAATCTTTCCCCCAGGTTATGAGAAGAGGCTACAAGAGTTGGGACTCTGCAGCTTGGATAAGAGAAGGCTTCGACGAGACCCTATAGTGGCCTTCCAGTATCTGAAGGGAGCTGCAGGAAAGCTGGAGAGGGACTATTGACAAGGTCTGGTAATGACAGGATGAGGGATAATGGGTTTGAACTGGCAGAGGGGAGATTTAGATTGGATGTTAGGAGGAAGTTCTTTACAGTGAGGGTGGTGAGACACTGGAATGGGTTGCCCAGGGAGGTTGTGGATGCTTCCTCCCTGAAGGCATTCTTATTGAAGCTGTCCACGGGTTTATGTCATCTAAACCTCATTACTGCGTAAAGCAGACTGTAATTAAAAACCTTATTGCACCAAACTCCTCAAACTTACAAACTTAGATCCCTGACATTAAAGAGATGTACTTCAGTGCTTTGCTGAATGCATCATATAGAATCATAGAATCAACCAGGCTGGAAGAGACCTCCAAGCTCAGCCAGTCCATCCTAGCACCCAGCCCTGTCCAATCAACCAGACCATGGCACTAAGTGCCCCAGCCAGGCTTTGCTTGAACACCTCCAGGGACAGCAACTCCACCACGTCCCTGGGCAGCCCATTCCAATGCCAATCACTCTCTCTGACAACAACTTCCTCCTAACATCCAGCCTAGACCTCCCCTGCCACAACTTGAGACTGTGTCCCCTTCTTCTGTTGTTGGGTGCCTGGCACCAGAGTCCAAGCCCACCTGGCTACAGCCTCCCTTCAGGTAGTTGTAGAGAGCAATGAGGTCCCCCCTAAGCCTCCTCTTCTGCAGGCTAAACAATCCCAGCTCCCTCAGCCTCTCCTCATAGGGTTGGATGCTCTGCTGATTTTAGCACACAGCTGCAACGAATCAGCTTCTATCAAGTCATCTGAAATCTCCTGACAGCTTGCCACAGTATTTGAGGGCTGTTCAGAAACACAAAAAGGCCACATATAGCTGTGTGGTTGGAGAGGTCTCCACACCGTCACACTGCAAGCACCTCAGCTTTGTCCTGTATGTCCTCCTCTCACTGAAGTTGTGCTGGTTTGAGGCTATTTGGAGTATTTTAATGAGAAAAACTAGATGATAGGCTGTGAAAAGGAAACAGTGGTGATGGCTACTGCACTCATAGGCTTGCTGAGGTGTATAAAAGCAAGGACACAAATATAGATAAGACAGTGTGAGATTCTTGCTCTGTCAGAGTCAATGTCTGCTTTTCTCCCTGGGCCTTTGCTGTGTAACCCAATGAATTCTGCTTCTAACCCCCCTGGACAATCCCCCAAACTCACCTGGTACATAAATTTTGAACTGTGGGTTAAAAACTGTTTGATTTAGTTTGATACTGTGATAAGGCAAACTCTGGGATAAGGTAGAGGGGTTGGAGGAAGGTGGAAGGGTGGTTGGGAGCCCCTCCTGGGGACTCTGGTTTCTGGGAGGGCTGTTGTGTTTCTGTACTACCTTTAACTTGTCTGTTTCTGTCTATAGCTGTAAATATTGTAACTATCTGCTTGTATCTTGTGCTAAGCTGTGAATGTAGAGCTTCAGTCCTTAGCTTCCAGCCAGCTGAGTCTAGTCTGGGTGATTGATAGTGAAGGCGGGTGGGGGGTGGGTAACTCCCAAACCATCACAGAAGTCATCCAAAAGAGAAACCACTACACAGTCAGTCTCCCATATGCCAACTGAGTGTGAGAGCCTAACTCCTGGTAAGGAAATACCTGGAGAGCTGGTGTCCCTGTGGCTTCTGAAGATGGCAACAGCCCATAGTGACATGACCCATCCTCTTTAACATCTTCATAGATGATCTGGATGAGGGCATGGAGTCAGTCATCAGCAAGTTTGCAGATGACACCAAGCTGGGGGCTGATGTGGCTGGGCTGGAGGGCAGAAGGGCTCTGCAGTGGGACCTTGACCGCCTGGACAGATGGGCAGAGTCCAAGGGGATGGCATTCAATAAGTCCAAGTGC
>WAAF01001155.1:0-38439 GCA_013400475.1 Tricholaema leucomelas | reverse complement strand
GTCCTGGTTTAAGACAGTCTGCTCTAACAAGTGAATTCTCTCTGCACAGATTGGGAGCAAAAATGAGGAAAAACACTCACAAACTTCCTTTAAGTCAAGTTAGGGAGAGTTTAATGGTATCATACAATGTACAGTGTCCCTAGCCTGTCCCTAGCTGGTCCCCTAAACCATTCTGTGATTCTTTGCTTACCTCTCCATATGCTGCTTTGAACAGTTGCTTTGTAGCTTACAAAGGTCAACCTCAGAGCTTTACCTATATGCACAACCTGGTGTAAAATGTGAGAGGGGTTGTTGCTACAGTTCTTGGCCACACTGGGTGACAGCTCTTCAGCGTCTCTGGAGCCTGCCAGCCCTCTGCTGCATGGAAATATTCGTGTGGCAGTCCGCAGGGAATCAAGAGAGCTGACAGAATTGGTTTGGGGAAGTTATCCTGCACATGGGATGTGTACAGGATAACTGTGAACACCAATGGGACACATGCTCCTGGGGATTGCTGCCGGAGTGCACAGCTCCCCTGGGCAGCCCTCTGCCTCAGTGCAAAGCTGCCCAGATTTGGACCCTGCATGGGATAGGTGAAGGAGTGAGAAGAGCTGAGGATGCCCCTTCTCCTCTTCACCATTGCTCTGCTGCTGCACTTGTTTCTCCTCAGTCAACAGACAGAGTAGCTTGGTGGCAAGCCCACAGCCAACAAAGCCTGGAATCCCCCCACTCTACTGCCACTGAGTGTTTCACACTGCCTTGTTCTCCATCTGTGAAATGGGAGCAGCAATAACTCTGCTAGCTTATAGAGGTGTTCAGATTCTGGTCTGCAAGTTGCTATCAAAGTGTTAATTTTTATTGCTTGGAGGTTAAAGGGAGGATTTTCAGGCTGGGTTAAAGTTAGCAAGCTGGATTATTTTCAGTTTTCAAACCACATTGTGGTGTAACCTTGCCTAAGAAATGACTGTGGTATCTTGATCAAAGGTGTTTTCTTCATAAGCTTTGGTCACTGTGTTTCACCTCTAGCTTGCTCTGAACGTATCTAATCCAGTTTGGGGCTTTTCTGAACTCTTGATCTGAGAGACAGTCTGTGACAGTGAGCTGCAGAGGTCAGTTCAGGGCTTGAGAAAAGAGGAGTTTGTGCCTGTTTAGAATTGCCATTTGGTTCCATTGGGGATCATTTCCCTTGCATCTTGCAAGAAAAGAGTAAATACCTTCATTATCCTGTGCTTTCTCTTCAGTTTCTCCTTAACTGCTAAACAGCTGTGTTTTTATCTTTCCTGTAACTAAAGCAAGGGAACCTCTCCCAAGACAACCCACAGTGAAGACAAAGCATTTCAGTGCTCCTAAGTGGCAAACTAGCCAAGGTGAGCTCAATGCCCCCCAAAGCAATAATGTCATATGCAGTCTCACCACATCACAGCTCACTCTCCTATGCAAATAGCTCAAGAATATGTTAGACAAAACCAGTCCTCGGGGAGCACCAGGGTAATCTTTTGCTATGTTGAATACTGATCATGTGTTAGACCTCCTTTCTAATTTCAGTCTGTGAACTTCTAGATATGTAACAGCCCTCTGTCCCTTGCTGCCTTGCTCAGTCAGTACTCTGATAGCCTTCCTGAAGGTTTGTCACAGAGGCTTTGAAAATCCATCCCTGGAGATAGTCAAGGTGAGGCTCAACAGGGCTCTGGGCAACCTGATCTGGTTGAGGATGCCCCTGCTGACTGCAGAGGGGGTTGGACTAGATGACCTTTGGAGTTCCCTTCCAACCCAACCTATTCTATGATTGAACCTAATCCTTTTTTCTTTCCCCTTAAGAATTGTAGGGAATTGCACTAGATAGGAGAGGGTTGGAATTCTTCTGCCTTGTTTTTTTGTCCAGTTCTGGGCTCCTCAATTCAAGAGAGATGTTGAGGTGCTGGAATGTGTCCAGAGAAGGGCGACAAAGCTGGTGAGGGGCCTGGAGCACAGCCCTGTGAGGAGAGGCTGAGGGAGCTGGGGGTGTTTAGCCTGGAGAAGAGGAGGCTCAGGACTGACCTCATTGCTGTCTACAACTACCTGAATGGAGGCTGTAGCCAGGTGGGGTTGGTCTCTTCTGCCAGGCAACCAGCAACAGAAGAAGGGGACACAGCCTCAAGTTGTGCCAGGGGAAGTATAGGCTGGATGTTAGGAGGAAGTTGTTGGCAGAGAGAGTGATTGGCATTGGAATGGGCTGCCCAGGGAGGTGGTGGAGTCACCATCCCTGGAGATGTTCAGTCAAAGCCTGGATGAGGCACTTAGTGCCATGGTCTGGTTGATTGGCTAGGGCTGGGTGCTAGGTTGGCCTGGATGATCTTGGAGGTCTCTTCCAACCTGCTTGATTCTATGGTTTATGCTTATGTCCTTATTTTCTCTAATACTTGTGTGTTATTTTCACCTGAGGGTTTATTATTTCTTGTTTAGTTTTATTTGGTACAGAAATAAGTTTTACAGGCCTCGTATTCTCTGGATCAGTCCTGACAACCTTCTGGAGTCAGGCTACAGTATTGCTCCTTTCTTGCCTGCTGGTACACACATCCAATTTTAGGGCTGATTTATTTTTTTAACAACTTCAGTGCTCTTAGGTCCTCAAATATTATCCTGCCTTGGTGATTTATGATGCTCTGAGGATAAGAGATGTGATATGGGATCTTGCAGATGATTTTGTGAAATGGGTGAAGTTGCCAAGTTATAGAGAGAGTTATATTGTGAAATGACACCTGGGATGGCTTTGACAGCAAGCAGGTAAATGTCTGTCCCCATCATGGGGGAGCAGTGGAATTCATCTCTTCTCTAGGGGGAAGGCTGAACTCCCTGCAGCATGTCCCTTTGCTGTCTTCAAACAGGAGGATGAAACTAGGCTTCATTTTCATGTTTCTATTTATTATGTTGGCAGGATTTAGTTTGAGTAGAGGCAGAGCAGAGGTCTTTTTATTAGGGTTATGTAGAAAATAAATCAGGTGTGCTCCTTGTGATAGATAGATAGTTGTCTTTGTCACTTCTCTGCCAACAAGAACAAGAAAAATAAGGCTTCCCTTCTGCAATCCTAACGGCTCCAAGTCTATGCATTAAGCAGCAGATGAGACTAGGAAGCAAGTCACCTCAGGGGGTTCCCTCCAGATTTGAGACACCAGGCAGGAGGAAACTGATTAGAGATACTTGTGTGAGTGGGTGCAGTGAGCACACATCTCCCAAGATGTGTTTTTAAAGGGTCTGTCTGAGGTTAATGCCGCAGTAGATCTCCTCTTTTGTGCTAAATTAGGCTAATATTTGAACAGGCTTCTTATTAATTTCTTTGTTAATTCCAGTGTTTGTCATCTACCAGTGACGTTTCTAAAGTCTCTCTGTGTGTTTTACTCTTGGAGCTTCCGTGGTGCAGGGGCTGGAAGTGGCCCTGTGCCACCAGGTGTCTCAGCGTAACCTCTGTGTATGCTGTGGAATGCTGGAGCATTAAGCTGCACAGGTGTCCAAAGGAAGAACTAACACTCCAGTATCCTCAGTTCCTTTTTCAAGGCACTTGTGGTGAGATTGCCTTCTCCTGTTAAGAGTTTGGGTGACTCTGCTTTGGTTGGACTGCTGCCTGGTTTCCTGGACAGTCTCATTTGGTTGTTTCCTCTGCATTTCCCATCTTGTCACTTCCCTTTTGTGTTTCCATCTCTCTTTCCTCGTGGCCACAGCTCCACACAGGTTAGAAGCAGCTGTACTAGTCCTGAAAAGTTATTTAGATGAGTATCTGAAGAGTATTTTAAATGTAACTGCACTTACAGTAGGCTGAAGATGAGCCAGCAGAGTGCCCAGGTGGCCAAGAGAGGCAATGGTATCCTGGCCTGTATTAGGAACAGTGGCCAGTAGGACAAGGGAGGTTATTCTGTCCCTCTACTTAACACTGCTCAGGCCACACTTTGAGTGCTGTGTCCAGTTCTGGGCTCCTCAATTCAAGACAGATGTTGAGGTGCTGGAAGGTNGAGGAAGTTGTTGTCAGAGAGAGTGATTGGCATTGGAATGGGCTGCCCAGGGAGGTGGTGGAGTCACCGTCCCTGGAGGTATTCAATCAAAGCCTGGATGAGGCACTTAGTGCCATGGTCTGGTTGACTGGATAGGGCTGGGTGCTAGGTTGGCCTGGATGATCTTGGAGGTCTCTTCCAACCTGGTTGATTCTATGACTAACAGTTCTGCTGGAAGTACTCATTTTGATCCCTGCATCCAGGGACATTTTATGGTCTCATCAAGGTTTAAATTTAAAGTGACTGCTTGTAGGGCAGTGGTGGATGCCTTGCTCCACTGTTGTGCTTGGGATAGAAGATATGCCTTGGGGTGGAAGACATGCCTGTGAAGTGGGAGTGTGCTGCTTTATTCTCTTAGAGCACCATGTTAGCTTCCAAAGTTAGGTAATTTCTAAGGGCTTGTAATATTTTTTTATGAACAGCTTTAAATAGAAGTCATTAGACACTGTTGTTCAAACTTAATTAACTGTTCCCCTTACTGAATTACAGCAAAGAGTGATGGCACTGTGGGAAGGAGAAACATCTCACTATATTCTTAAGGAAAAAAAAAAATCCAAACTGGATTTAACACTTAATTAAAACACAGGACCTTTGGCAGCCCAGGTATCAGGTTGTCTTCTGGGAGATGAGGCTTTGGGGAGTGGTGTCTCACTTCCCAGATTACTGCAGTTAAACTGCCTGTGCTTCAGGCATTGCTGGAGTGTACTCCAGCAGGGGTGGGTTGCTGCTTACAAGGCATCCCCCAGTAATGACAAAATGGGGCTGCAGCATGCTTAATCCAGCAGGTACCTGTAGCAGTATTGAATAACAGTGGTCAGAGTTTCAGCCTGTGCTGACAGCCACAGTGCATGCTGCAGTGGCTGGAGAGCCTGTGTTGGGACAGGTTGCCCAGGAAGGTTGTAGATCCTCCTAGGAGGTGTTCAGAGCCAGGTTGGATGAGGCCTTGAGTGATCTGTTCTAATGGGAGGTGTCCCTGCCTATGGTGGGGGGTTGGAACTGGATGATCTTTGAAGTCATAGAATCAACCAAGTTGAAAGAGAGCTCCAAGATCGTCCAGTCCAACCTAGCACCCAGCCCTGTCCCATCAACTAGACCGTGGCACTAAGTGCCTCATCCAGCCTTCTCTTGAACACCTCCAGTGATGGTGACTCCACCACCTCCCTGGGCAGCCCATTCCAATGCCAATCACTCTCTCTGCCAACAACTTCCTCCTAACATCCAGCCTAGACCTCCCCTGGCACAACTTGAGACTGTGTCCCCTTGTTCTGTTGCTGGTTGCCTGAAAGAAGAGACCAACCCCACCTGGCTACAGCCTCCTTCAGGTAGTTACAGACTACCTTCCAACCTGAACCAGTCTGTGATTCTGTGATTCTATCATCCTGTCCCATTAGCACAACCAGTGTCACCAGCCAGGAAAGGCAGCACAGGATCCTGTTCTTGGCCTCTGAGAGTGAAGTCTGCTCTGCCACAAACCAGAGAATCACAGTCATGTCTGACAAGGTGGTATAAAACTGTGTGGTTTCAACAAGAGAGGCAGGAAATGTTGATGTCCTTCTAGAATGTAGTTATGTTGAAGGGAAACAGAGTTACAGCATTACCGTCTGAAGGTCTTGCAGAAAACAGCATAATCAGAAAATGGATTTAGAGGGTGTTGACGTACACAGTTACCCAGAAGTGGGTTTTAGGCAAAATGAAGTTGCCTGGAAGCCTTTGCAGAATTAAATCAGGCACATACTGCATTTGACTTTGATATTTAGAGCTGAAGTTCTGGGAACAGCTAAGCCTTACCATCACATCTGAAAGGCTGGTGATGTTTTGACACTTACTGCCTTGTAGTACTGTGTGAGGTCTCGCTGAAGTGTGGAGGAGCAACCTGAGGAGACTGGGACCAGGTGCCATTGAGAAAAGGCTTTCTTTGAGAAGGGCTTCCAGAGATGTCTATTGTGTACTCATCCCACTGGGAATGGATGGGAGCATCCTGGAGGCTGAAGGAAACACAGCAGGCTCAGCATCTCTGCAGATTCATTGAGTGTTAAGTAACCTCAACTGCCCATAATGTCAGCAGACTTTTGCTTTTGCCACATGCTGAATCCATCTCTCCTTCATCCTTGGTGCCTTGGTCTGATCACCAGCAAACAGTTTGGTTTCTTTAACTTGGATTTGGAGCCAGAGCAAGAGCTCACTACACCTCTTTGGAGCAATTTTTACCTCCATTCCAGCCGACTAGATTAGTCTGCAGATAATGCTAGGAGTGAATAAGAGCCTCAGCTCTGAGGGAGCTGGAACATAATTACACTAGATGAAGGGTACTCTCCGCAGCTTCTCCAAGAGTGCTGAGATTAGACTGTAATCATTGTTTGTAAGCAGACAGGAATGAGGGGTAATCAGCCAGGCAGCCCTGACACGTTATTCCAGGAATTAATATTAGCTTTCTGAAGTAGCTCATCAATTCACACTCATGTGAAACTGTAGAAATCAACAGGTCCTGCCACCCCCCTGGTGGGAGCTGCTGAAGAGGGCTGGAGGGAGCTGGTGTGGGCCATGAGCTTGGGGATGGCTGGGTCAAGCCAGCGTGCACAGAGCAGCTGACGTGGCAGTGCAGGAGGGAATCGGTGTTCCAGAGAACAAGCACTGCAGGTCGCTCAGCTCTGTGGGGAGATGGGCTGCTGCAGTCCCTGGGTGTCTACAAAGAGATTGCTTAATGCGACACCACAAAGAGCTCTGAAGCTTCCAGCCTGGAACTGTTCCTCGGCTGGTGGGTTGCTGCCCATGGAGAGCAAGCTGGGTTCGCTGTGCCGGCCAGGGGAAGGCAGTTGCTTTTTTCTTTAGCCGTCGTCTTCAGTCTGCAGAGCTGCAGGAAGAGGGAGGGTCTGCTCTGGGAAAGAGCAGGGAAGTCTCCTTTTGGTTTTGAAGAAAATCCTTGCAAGCTTTCTTGGTGCTGCTTGAATCGTGGCCCTAATTATAAAGTCTGCGGGTCCCGGCGAGCACAGGGAGAACATCGTGTGCACTAGGCAGCAGAAGTCTTGACGTTCCTCTGATGTGAAATGAGAAGAGAAGGAATAAAAGAGCTTGCAAACCCAGGCAGAAATCATTAACTGAGTGAGTGAATGAAGGTGTTCATAAAAACTCTGATCTCAGGAAAAAGCTGAAGGAAGAGTTAGGGGTGATAGAGGAGAGCCTTGGTGCAAGCAATGAGCTAATCAAGCGGACGGCAGTGTGCTGCTCAAAGTCTGCACACCGTGGGGGTCATTTAGGCCTCTAGACTTATGTGCATAGCTTTCACCGGAACTTGCTGCTGCAAACTAGGTGGTAGGACCATTATGGTATGAGAGTGTTAACCTGCCTCACTTACTTGGTTGTGGGAGCTCTCTCTGCTGAACCCTTTTCTTCCATCAGTTTTGGAACAAGTTACCAACCTATCCACTGCATCTCTCACAGTGTTCTATATGGCTTAGTTATGTGCTTGGGCTCTTTAATGCTGCTGCTGCTGCTCTGACCACTCACTAAGTATGACACAGCTTTATGGCTGGCAGAGCTAAAACCTTAGCAGTCAAAGGTCAGCTGCTATTATTAACTACATTAGTACTGGCTCCTGTATGAAAAATAAGTGGATGTAGGTGCTTTATCCAGAAGGCTCACAGTCTAAAAGCAAAACCTGATGGAGTATTGAAGAAGGAAATGGCACACAAGCAAGTGCATTAGGTGGTGGTTGGCATGGTGTGATGAGTTTACACTTGTGGCTGTTGGTTCATTTGGTTTGTTAATTGGGAGTGCAGGTAGGTCTAAGGGCACAGCAGGAACCTGGCAGCCAGCTGAAGGAAGAGGGACAGAGACGAATTGTCACCTGCTTGCCTTGATCAACTGCCAGAGTTTTGTGGCCCTCTCTGCAGGAGAGTGTCTGGAAAGATTTGAAAGGGGGATGTTCTAATGTCTGCACGGGCTGCTCCCAAAAGTCTCTTCCAGGCTGGAAGGGCTCAAGGGTGAAACTGTCTTCAGGGCTTCAAAGCTGCAAACCTTCCTTGGGAGAGAAAGTTTTGTCTCTTGCTGCTGAGGAGCACCTGTGTTAAAGAAGGGCCAGGTCATGGAAAGACTTGATGATAAAGAGAAGTGAGTGATTTTTTTGACACCTGAGAAGGTGGAGGAAGAGAAAGAGGAAGAGCTAGGAGAGGATTTTGAAGTTAATGGGTAAGATGAGCTATGTCGATGACATGCAGCCATGAATTCACACGACGTGGCCATAATTATTGCAGTCAAGATCAGAGAGGAGGAGCTGTCTAAACTCATTTCTTTTTGCTGCATTTCTCATTTAGATCTATTTTTTTATCTAATGGATCTTTGTGCAGTCAAGCTTGGGAATGAGAATAGTCCTGTTTGCTGTGGTGGGAGCAGTGAATAGGGCAAAGAGTGATGAATATCAGCTTCTAGAAACGAATTGTTTTTCTTACTCCCACTGCTGCTTTACCAAGGGACTGGGGCATATATCTTGTTTTAGAAATCTCACTGTGTGACTGTCATGTTTCTTAGAAAGGACAGTAGGGAGAATAAATTTGTGCAATGAAGGGAGATTATGTCTGTGGGTGACACTCTATCTCATCTGGCTATGCATTCCTTCTGCTCTCATCACCATCCACATCGCACAGTGATGTTCTGCTTTGAGTACCTGGAGATTGGTGTCAGTGCCTCTTCTGATGGACTGTTAATACTTCCCAAAGCCCTAGCAGCCTATCTAATAATAAAGTACTAAGTGCCTTGGTGCCCAGCTACACGACTGGAAGATTTATTGCTACAAGCAGCAAAAAAGCAACTGGGGAAGTAGAGGGGTTACTCAAAGAAAGTTTAATATCACAGGCCCCAACAATCCAGCTCATCCTTACCAAAGGAGCGATGGAATTAGAAGGTCCGGTGGGAACAGAGAGAAGGTGTTACTAACACTGTTACAATGAAACCTGAAGATGAGCCAGCAGTGTGCCCAGGTGGCCAAGAGAGCCAGTGGCATCCTGGCCTGGCTCAGGAGCAGAGTGGCTAGTAGGATGAGGGAGGTTATTCTGCCCCAGTACTCAACACAGGCCACAACTTGAGTCCTGTGTCCAGTTCTGGGCTTCTCAATTCCAGAGAGATGTTGAGGGGCTAGAATGTGTCCAGAGAAGGGTGACATAGCTGGTGAGGGGCAAGGAACACAAACCCTATGAGGAGAGGCTAAGGGAACTGGGGTTGTTTAGCCTGCAGAAGAGGAGGCTCAGGGCTGACCTCATTGCTGTCTACAACTGCCTGAAGGGAGGTTGTAGCCAGGTGGGGTTGGTCTCTTCTGCCAGGCAAGCAGCAACAGAACAAGGGGACACAGTCTCAAGTTGTGTCAGGGGAGGTCTAGGCTGGATGTTAGGAGGAAGTTGTTGTCAGAGAGAGTGATTGGCATTGGAATGGGCTGCCCAGGGAGGTGGTGGAGTCACCGTCCCTGGAGGTGTTCAAGAAAAGCCTGGATGAGGCACTTAGTGCCATGGTCTAGTTGACTGGCTAGGGTTGGGTGCTAGGTTGGGCTGGATGATCTTGGAGGTCTCTTCTAACCTGGCTTATTATATGATTCTCTGATTCTCTGCCAGCACTCCTCATTAAAACCTTCTGCTTTCAAATGACTATGAGTAGTTGGTTAAATGCACGTAAATAGATCCTACCTGGGGGTAAATACTTGACTTTGAAGTAAGCAGACAGCTGCTTCTCACTTTTAACCTACATAAAATGAGGGACAGCAGTGCTGCCAAATATGAGGGTTGAAAATTGTAACTGCAATGTAAAAATAACAATATGCTTTGAGATAATTTTGTTTGCCATCTGGTTTTTGAGCTGTCGGTTATACTTGCATCATGTTTTCTCTGCAACTGTGAGGTTTCTCTCTTTTGAAACAAAAACAAAGATTGCCATCTACTACTTCCACTTCAGGATATGGAAATGTAAGGCAAGTTTTTAATCAAATCAAGTCTTGCAAAGCTTGTCGGAAAGGGAAGGATGCTGGCAAGGCTGGGGGCAGTTTGGGGAAGTTTATGAATCTATTTGAGCTTTCGGTAAAAGCAGATTAATCAAATAGGCTTAATGAATGCACAAGACATCTCCATGCATTCACAATGAACCTTTGCAGGTAGGCACTTTGAAATTAGGAAGTGTCAGGCTAAAGCACATCTCTGCCCTCTTTGGTTGCACCTAAAGATTAACTTCCTACACCTTTCCAGACATTTGCTACACACATAGGCTGAATTCTCACAGAATCACAGGATCTTGGAGATTGGCAAAGCCCTTCAAGCTCATCGAGTCCAATCAGTAGTTTCACACTGACAAGTCCTGGGCTAAACCAAACCCCTCAGCACAACATCTCATCACTATGAATCGCTGTGGTTGGAAAGGACCACCAGGATCATCCATCCTTCATCCCAGCATCCTTCATCACTAGATCGTAGCCTCAAGCACCACATCCACTCTCATTTGAAACCCCTCCAGGGATGGTGACTCCACCTCCCTGGGCAGCCTGTTCCAGTGCCTGACCACCTGCTCAGGAAAGAACTTCCTCCCAACATCCAAACTAAACCTCCCCTGATGCAACTTGAGGCCATTTCCTCTTGTCCTGTCATTAGTAATTCGGGAGAAGAGACCAGCTCCAGCCTCACTACAACCTCCTTTTAGGCAGTTGTAGAGGGCAATAAGGTCCCCTCTCAGCCTCCTTTCCTCCAGACTAAACACCGCCAGCTCCGTAGAATAGAATCATAGAATCAGTCGGGGTTGGAAGGGACCACAAGGATCAGCCAGTTCCAACTCCTCTGCCATGGCCAGGGACACCCTACCCTAGATGAGGCTGCCCACAGCCTCATCCAGCCTGCCCTTAAACACCTCCAGGCATGGGGCCTCAACCACCTCCTCATAGGTCATGTTTTTGAGACCTCTCACCAGCCTCATTGCCTTCTCTGCATCTTGGGGTTGTGATTAATGCTTTTTAAAATATTTACTTCCCTTGAGGTTTTGATATTTAGTATTCTTGTCCCAGTCCTTTTTTCATGGAGGTGGGGGGGGGAAACAACCCAGCAAACAGAAGCTGCTCTGTACAAGACTTGAGCCATAGTGAATTGGCAGAAAAAAACAAAACTAGGTGGGGCTTTTTTTTGCTTCAACTTGTGGGCAGGCAGAGTGGAAGTAGGTTTATGCAGAGGGCTGGAGCAGGCTTGTATGAACCATTTAAAGATGGGACAAAATGGTTACCCTGCTGTTTAAAACTGCATGAAATGCTTAGTGTGCTCCCAGCTAGATGGCTGAAGCAAGGTATCATCACAGAAAGAAGAGAGGTGCTTGGAGAGGTACCTCTTAGGAAGCTGTTTCCCAAATGAGAAAGGAGTGGTTGTTCTTAGTGACTGCAGAGCGTCGTAGTGCAGCTTGGAGACAGATGGAAGAAAGCTGTCACTTTTCATTGGGCTGAGCTTTCCCACTCCTCTGGTTTGCATTTAAAATAAACTTGGTCAAGAGGTATTTCAGGGAGAGTTGGTGGCACTTGTCCTGGGCTGGCAAAGGAATTGCATCCACCTCCTCAGCCTTCCATGGTGCAGATCGCAGCTCACGCAGTGGTGGCAGACAGGGATTTAGGAGGGGCTTGCAGAGCATGAGGGCTTAGTTCTGTTGTGCAAGAAGACTGCAGACCTTGACTGTGACTAAGACACTGACTGGGCAGGCTGCAAACACTCTGTGATCTGGAATGAGTGTCTCCTCCCTGGCAGCCTAACTGAGCAGACCCCCTCCCCAGCTTTTCCTGGCAGCCAGAGCCCAGGCAGCCAATCTGTACATGGAGCTGGTGCCCACACAGTGACTGCTTTGGGTTATTCATCTACTGTAACAGGCTCTGCTGCCTCCTCCCACCCAAGCTAATCACTTTGCAAAGCTTCCAAGGTACACCAACTTTGTGTGGCAGCTAACAAGCTTAGCTGATGAGTTCTGCCATCATCCTTCTCCAGAGCTAATCAGCTTACCCTTGCTCCAGAGCTAATGGGGCTGTGGGTCACAGCAGCACTGTGAACTGCTTGCACATGAGTTTGCTGCATCCATCTTTAATTGCATGGCTACTGCTCTAATGGAGTTTCCTCCTGCATATGCTTTGCTTCTTTTTCCAATGGTTATCACTCATTATTTTGCTGCCAAATCTTTTCTCCTCAGACACACAGTTCATTAAAGACTATTTTCATGCTATGGTTGAGATTTCAAATATCAGCTGCTTCCCAGGCATCCCACCCAAACTGGGTGGTGGCCAAAATTCATTTACAAAGGGAAAATTACACTTAGGATAGCTCACATCTCATGAGCACTCTGTGCTTTTACCAGTGCATCCCTGAAATATTACCAGTTCCAGACAAAAGGAGGATTGAGCAATGTCAGCTCTCAGAAGTCAGGACTTCACGAAGTTGAGAGAGGAGGAAAGTCACAGGGCTGAGAGCTGCTGCAGTAGAGGTTCTGCAGCCGAAGGTGACGCTGCCAGCTTGTAACCCTGTCATCTTCAAGTGCGGCAGCTGAGAGCTGCACCTGCAACTGCATCCCTCCACTAATTTGAAGTGGCTTTACAATCATTTTGCTAGGAGAAAAAACCCAGAAAAGTGTTTTATCCTTTTCACTAGCTGCGTGAAAGCAGGCGGAGGAAAGTGACTGACAAAGCCATGATTGTAGGTATCAAAAATGCTGACTTGGCATTTGGCGAGCAACCCAGCAATAAATAGCATTTGTTTTCTCTTCTATTTTTCAGCTTTTGTAGTGGCAGGAGATAGGAGTAGGTAAGAAGTCTGCCTGAGACTTCGTGTTAAGTTGCAGTGTGTCTCTGACTTGGCAGTGTCCCAGTCCTTAGGTGCAATATGATGGGAGGGAGTTTATCAAGTGAAGCGACGAATGCCTTTGCACATCTCCGCACTGTGCCCCATCCCCTCCTACAGCAGCACTTTGTGCACGGCAGGAGGGAAGGCAGGGACAGGACCATCCTGGTTCTGAGATGCCCTTAAAGCAGTGCAGGGGCAGAGCAGGCAAGATCTTGCCCAGAAAGAACTCAGCAGTGTTCCTCCATCTGAGCTACCAGCTGCGAGCGCTGCTGCAGAAGTTATTCCCTGCTTGGGAAAAGATGATGAAATGCTGATCAGTTGCTGCATTGTTAATAATGTGATTAAAAGGAGGTTTCTTTTGACCACATCCCAGCCTCAAAAACAAAATGGAAATGGCAGAAATCCATTTAGAAAATGGGATGTTGCTGTCTGTTCTAATTTCCATTAAAATCTGCACCTCTGCTCCCCTACAGCAGTGGTTGCACAGGTTAATTAACACATGTTGCATGGAAATTAAAGTCCTTACATTCTCTTTTTTTTTTCACTTCGAGTTCCCTCCTGTTCTCCTCTTACAGAACAAATAGCAGTACTCTTCCTTCCTTTATTATAACCTCAGTATTTTATAGACTTCTTTTATGAGCCTCTTGGTTTTGTCCCCTCGTACAGTTTTCTGAGAATTTCTGGGGTGGTTTATGAAAGTCTTTTTCCTTTCCTCTCTTTGGTGCTTTTCAGTACTCTCTTGGGCTTATCTTAAATAAAGTGCACAATATTTCAGATAAGTGTAAGCCACCAATTAAAAAGAGTTGCACTACTGTATATTGCAGACTGTTCCCTATTTCCTGGTCATTGATGTCTGTTATTTATTATTGCCCTCTACAGCTACCTAAAAGGAGGTTGTAGTGAGGCTGGAGCTGGTCTCTTCTCCTGAATTACTAATGATAGGACAAGAGGAAATGGCCTCAAGTTCATACAATCAACCAGGTTGGAAGAGACCTCCAAGATCATCCAGGCCAACCTAGCACCCAGCCCTATCCAGTCAACCAGACCATGGCACTAAGTGCCTCATCCAGGCTTTGCTTGGACTCCTCCAGGGATGGCGACTCCACCACCTCCCTGGGCAGCCCATTCCAATGCCAATCACTCTCTCTGTGATGAACTTCCTCCTAACATCCAGCCTATACTTCCCCTGGCACAACTTGAGACTGTGTTCCCTTGTTCTTTTGTTGATTGCCTGGCAGAAGAGACCAACCCCACCTGGCTACAATCTCCCTTCAGGTAGTTGTAGACAGCAATGAGGTCTGCCCTGAGCCTCCTCTTCTGCAGGCTGCACACCCCCAGCTCCCTCAGCCTTTTCTCACAGGGCTGTGCTCCAGGCCCCTCACCAGCTTCATCTCCCTTCTCTGAACATGTTCGAGTACCTCAACATTTCTCTTGAACTGAGGAGCCCAGAACTGGGCACAGCACTCAAGGTGTGGTTGTAGACAGCAGTGAGGTCACCCCTGAGCCTCCTCTTTTCCAGGATAAATTTAGGATCTGTTGCATTTACTCTAAGGTACCTCACAGAGGCTAAGAAAAGTTAGCTGAGCAGCTCTTTGGAGTAGTTTAGCTCAGAAGCAGGTTGACCTGGCCACCAAAAGGGGGATGCACATCACAGCACCCATGTTGGAGTCTGTACAGTCTGCATGGAGATATGGAGGAGATGGGCTGGCTCTCAGCCACATCAACAGATTGCTCCTATTTTGCAGACTGAAGTCATGTCTGACATAAATACATTCACTTGCTGCTGTGCACCCTGCACAAGGCAGTGGAGAAGCTGACCAGAGACAACCATTTTTGACTGGAAATTTCTGGTAGTGTCTTGTAGAGCTCTGGGGGAAATGATTCTCCTTCCAGTAGAACATTGTTAGTGACTGCAGCCTTTTATGTGCCTGTGACTACACAAGCATCATGTTTTAATAAATCCTTTAGTTGGGATGCTTTGGGACTTAAAATATGCCCATTTGCTCAGAAGATAAGGCTGTACCTTATCTTCTGTATCAGGTGTTCACAGGTGGTAAGAAAGAGAACTAAGGAGCAGAGTTTCTATCCTGACTTTGTATTTCTGTTTCATCTCTGGGGTGTTTGCTTAGAGTTTGGCACCTCCTTCCTCAAAGGTCCTGTTTTGCAGACCTGGTAGTCACTGATTGCTGAGGGGATCATGCTTGGAGACGTTTGTCAGGCTCAACGTGGGGGATCCCTTGTGCTCATGTTCCTTTATCTGTAAAACCAGCAGTGACAGGCTGGGGCTGGGGGTGGCATGCATAGTGTGTGAGTGTAATTGAGAAGATCAACTATGCCAGTTTTCTGACTCCCCTCTGCTCCTGTTAGGAACAATAGCACTAAATGATGATTGTAATTCATTACAAATGCACCCTAATTAAATTACCCATCAGTGGCTGTGAGATTAATGATACCAGCTTGGGTTAGAACATGATTAAAGTTAGGCTTGTCACATTTTTCAGTTACTGTATGGAAGTTCACAGGAGGAAGGGATGGGGCAGAGTGTGAGGTGTGATTAGATGACAGTTGGAAGACAGCTGGGGCAGCTGAAGGCTGCTTCTCCTTCAGACGTGGCTGGGGAAGAACCTTCTCAAGGTTTTCTTTGTATCTATTACATGTGGCTGAGCCTTTGTCAGGAAGGGTCGATAATCATAGAATCAGTCCACAGGGGGACCACAAGGATCAGCCAGTTTCAACCCCCTGCCATGGGCAGGGACACCCTACCCTAGATCAGGCTGGCCACAGTCTCATCCAGCCTGGCCTTAAACACCTCCAGGCATGGGGCTTCAACCACCTCCCTGGGCAACCCATTCCAGCCTCTCACCACTCTCATGCTGAACAACTTCCTCCTCACAGCCAGTCTGAATCTCCCCACCTCCAGCTTTGCTCCATTCCCCCAGTCCTGTCACTTCCTGAGAGACTAAAAAGTCCCTCCCCAGCTTTTTTGTAGCCCCCTTCAGATCCTGGAAGGCCACAAGAAGGTCACCTGGGAGCCTCCTCTTCTGCAGACTGCACAGCCCCAACTCTTTCAGTCTGTGCTCACAGCAGAGCTGCTGCAGCCCTCTGAGCATCCTCCTGGCCCTTCTCTGGACACACTCCAGCATCTCCACATCATTCTTGTCAGAGGGCAGGACAGCCACGTGGGGAGTCTGGCACAGCAAGGAACTGAACCTAGAGCTCCCAAACTTAGGCTTAACTCTGTGAGGTTGACTTTCTGAGTTGGCTTGCCTTTCTTCTTTTCATGTTTCTGCTTGCAGAACAGCATTTGGTCTTTCTTAAAAGTACCTATAGAGATAGCAGGGAAAGGCAATGGATGACACAAGGAATAGTGTCAAATACAGCAGAACATCAGCCTCTCTCCCCTTCCTTAGAGAAGTTTTACACTGCAAATACTCTGACAGCAAATATTTACAAGGGGAAGACAATGAATATATCCTTGCCTCCAGTGAGAAAGAAGTGAAAAATCCAGGACATTGTATAATGAGAGGAAAAAGGCAAGACACCAGCTTGCCTAATCACACAGCACTGGGAATTCTGCTTCCTCTGTGCTGCTGGAGAAGGAGCTGCTGGAAGTGTTCCCAGGCCCAGGTGAGGGTGGGACTGGTGGGTGAGATGTGTTTAAGTGGATGAAAAGGAAATTTAAGAGCATGTCCATCAGGTTGAAGGAGGTTCTCCTCCGCCTCTACTCTGCCCTGATGAGACTCCATCTTGAGTACTGCGTTCAGTTTTGGGCTCCACATTTTAGGAGGGACAGGGATCTGCTGGAGAGAGTTCAACAGAAGGCTACAAGGATGATTAGAGGACTGGAGCACTGCCTGATGAGAGGCTGAGGGACCTGGGGCTGCTTAGTCTGGAGAAGAGAAGACTGAGAGGGGATTTAATAAACATCTCTATAAATATCTGAGGGCTGGGGATCAGGAGGAGGGGGACAGGCTCTGCTCACTTGCTCCTGGAATAGGACAAGGAGCAATGGATGGAAGCTGCAGCACAGGAGGTTCCACCTCAACACAAGGGGAACTTCTTGATTGTAAGGGTCCCAGAGCACTGGCACAGGCTGCCCAGAGAGTTTCCTTTTCTGGAGCCTATCAAGGCCTGTCTAGATGTGTTCTGCTGTGACCTGAGCTAGATTGTATGGTCCTGCTCTGGCAAGGGAGTTGCACTTAGTGATCTCTTTGGGTCCCTTCCAACCCTTGACATCCTGTGAGCCTGTGACTGGAACAGCAAAAGCAAGTGGGAGTTCCTGGAAATGAGAGTGAACTGGAACTCAAAAGAGATAGTTGTGTCTGTCAGAAAGGAGGCATCTTTGCCTTCCCTGTTGTGCTCTGGTGAGCTGCTGCTGTCGCCAGATGCCTGATGAGGCAGGGGCTTGTGGAGGATGCAGCAGCAGGTGCCGGTGGAGCAGGCAGTGTGAGATGCTGCAGCCCATCCCCTCCCGCTCCGTGGCGTCTCCGGCGGTGTTGTGGCAGGCAGATGGCACTTGCTAGCTCTGCAAACCTAATTAATTCACATCAAAGTTACTGGAAGCCATCTCTCTGGGGAATGGATGATTACCGAGAGGTTCAAACCCCGCTTGGAGAAAGGGAGACATTAGCACTGACTGCAGTCATTTCCAGGTTTAGTTGCCCTTGCTTCTGTTGATAAAAGGAGGCATTTTCCAGGGTTTTTGCATGTTCTCTTCGGTAATGCTGTTGCTCATAATGTTGAAATGATTTCCCTTGAGGAGGGTAGCGATGAATAAACTGAAAGAGTTTTCCTCCATGAAGCTGTGTGCCAGAGCCAGAGTCGTAAATAGGCCAGCAGCAGGCACTTGTACCGCGGACATTGGTGGGTCTAAGAGAGAGCAGAGGAGAGGTTGCTGTTCTCCAGACTTCCCAGGTCTGCACAGATCAGTGCAGAGTGTAGAGACATCACAGTCTCACAGTATTACCAAGGTTGGAAGAGACCTCACAGATCATCAAGTCCAAGCCGTTAGCACAGAGCTCAAGGCTAGACCATGGCACCAAGTGCCACGTCCAATCCTGCCTTGAACAGCTCCAGGGACAGCGACTCCACCACCTCCCTGGGCAGCCCATTCCAGTAGCCAAAGAAGACATGAAGATGATCAGAGGGATGGAGCAACTCTGCTATGAGGACAGGCTGAGAGAGTTGGGGCTCTGCAGCCTGGAGAAGAGAAGGCTTCGAGGAGACCTTGTAGTGGCTTTCCAGTATCTGAAGAGAGCCTACAGGAAGGCTGGGGAGGGACTATTGACAAGGTCTGGGAATGTCAGGATGAGGGGGAATGGGTTTAAACTGGCAGAGGGGAGATTTAGACCGGATGTTAGGAGGAAGTTCTTTACAGTGAGGGTGGTGAGACACTGGCACAGGTTGCCCAGGGAGGCTGTGGCTGCTTCCTCCCTGGAGGTGTTTAAGGCCAGGCTGGATGAGGCCTTGAGCAGCCTGCTCCAGTGGGAGGTGTCCCTGCCTATGGCAGGGGGTTGGAGCTGGATGATCCTTGAGGTCCCTTCCAACCTAAACCATTCTATGATCCTCTCCAGACCTCAGCCTGATGCTGGCTGTCAGGTCAGTGGGTGCCCCCCGCACAGACTGGCACCTTTTGTCGACTCGGGGAGGGCAGAGGCATCGCCTGCAGCGCTCAGCATCCTGCTCGCTTCTCTGCTTTCTCTTGCGGAGTCCAGAGCTGCTTCCCACAGCCCGGGGATGTGTAAATACCTGCATGAAAGAGAGCAGCCACACAGCTCAGCCATCAGAGGGGCCTCACCCACAAATTCTGGGTAATGCAGGCAGATTTTGCAGCAGATAGTAGAGTTTTGTGGCCTACTTCTTTCTCTCTGGAGGGTTTTCTGACCTGCCTGTGTAGCCTTGAAGCTGCATATTGCTGTCTGCATTGCCTTACAAAGTTAAATGTGGGTTGGGTTTCTCCCTCTCCCTCTCCCTCTCCCTCTCCCTCTCCCTCTCCCTCTCGGATTCAGGGGACTAGCTGACTCAGATGGGCAGGTGCTGAGATTTTCCTTGCTAACTGAGCCTACAAAAGGGGAATTTTCCTTTGGGCATTGCAGAGGAGAAGCTCTGCTGTTTCCATCAGAGTCACTAGGAGGGGATATCAGTGGGAAGGAGATGCCCTTTAAGTGAGGAGATGGGGTGAAGCTGGGGAGTTTCAATGGTGCTATAGACCAGTGGTTTGGATCCAGCTCGTGCAGATAAAGATGAGAATTTGTTATGTCCTGACTTCTTGGTCAGTGACCCACATGAAATGAGTTTGGGTTTAGTCCAGTTCTCTGCGGATAAGCTCTTTGCAGGAAGCAATCAACATATCTGGCATGGACAGACACCCCAACCAGCTGTCTCAGCACAGGGCAAGGATGCAAAGATGTCATGGAGATCAAGCTGCAGTTACCCAATGTCTAGGTCAGAAGTTTTACTGTAATCCACTACCTTGGTGCATTTTGCACCTTCTCCATCTCCATTTCTACCTTCTGAGCTCCCAGGCTTCTGAATGGTGTTTTGATGCATCCACGAGTTGGAGAGGACAAAACCTGAAGGAGTTTGAGCCCACGGTGTGGTGCTGAGCCTGCCTTTGGCACAGGAGGAAGCACATGTTAACAAGGATTGTTTCTCCCCAGGTCATGTGCCTGTAGTTCCCTAGGGCTGTCTCCTTTCATGCAGTAGCACACCACCAGAATGGCTCTGGGACTAGCTTCCCTTGGCCACCTTTCTCAAAAGCAGAAGCAGTTTAGGCAGTGTGAAGCCAGCTCCATCACCTAGAGCTCTCTCATTGACCTCTGCTCAGCCAGGGCTCTACAGCCTTGCAATGAAGTTGCTGCTTCTTTCAAACACTGCAGCCAGGAGCAGGAGGTGTCCAGTGGTCCCCAAGAGTTGAGCAGCACCTTCTGAGGGCTGAGTCTTTTGAAGTCTCTCTGATGTGGAGATATTTCTTTGAGAATAAGTAAGTACATTTCTGATTCAAATGATGCATGTTCCAGCCTGATTAGTAATCTGAGGCAGCAGCCACACATGGCCCTGCTTCACTGTTTCCAGAGACTGATCTCTGCAGGACAGAGCTGAAGCAGTCTCCTACAGAGCAGCACTGAAAGGACTGAGGAGGGAGAGAGTGTGTAGATGGTGCTCTCTCCCTACTGTACGTGTCTGCAGTCCTGCCAGCTCATGGTAAAGTTTCTTAGTTATGTAGCCTGTGATCACAGTGGTCAGCAGATGGGCCTCAAGTTCAGCCTTATTAGCCCTGTTCAATCGGCAAGGCAAAGGCAAAGTTGCTTCATGTCTCATCCCATATGGTGGCTCCTACTGTCACTGTTCTTGTGGGAAAAGCTCTGAGCAGCCTCCTGGTCCGGTTTTCTCCTCTCTGGGTAAAAGAGAGCACTGCACATGCCAGTGTTTCTGTCAAGTGTCTGGTTGCACCTAAGGAATGACCCTTGCCACTTGGTGCTGCTGATAGGTGAGAACTGGCACTGCTTTGTCCCAGTGGATGCTCCCTTGTCACTTGGCAAGGACAGGCTCCTGGAGGGAGTGAACCGGTCCAATGCCTTGCAGATGTCTAGGGGCCAGCCCTCGCTTCAGATCTGTGAGCAGAGAGGCAAAATAGATTAAGGAGAATTAATTTTGAGCAGATGCCTGAATGATCAGTCAGTGGTTGAGGAAGGAATGGAGGGACCAAGCTGAGTCAGTTTGAGAAAATCCAAGTTGCTTTTCATGTTTTTATGTTGGAAACTATTCTTTGGGACTAATCTTCTGCATAATGTAGATTATTACGTTTTTTTTCTCAACCACAGCAACAGGATGAGAAACTTGCTTGGTCAAATTGTATGATTGTGTTGCCAGCATCACAACTGCCTCTTTGTGAAGGTCCAAAGAGTGCCTAGAAGTGGGTGTGTCTCTCCCTATGGGGATATGGGGAGAGGGAATGCAAAACCAAAGGGTTCTGGATTCAGGATTTTTGGAATGGCTGGCTGTGATCCGTGCAAGTAATGCACACAAAGCTTCTGGTCATCATCCCTGTAGCACCTTTTATCCCAAGAACATCTCTGATATGTCCATTCCCAGCAGTGTGTGCAGGCCTTGCCATCTTCACCATCGCTGGGTTGCCCTCTCCAGCTCCCCATACTGGTTATCTCATAGAATCAAGCAGGTTGGAAGAGACCTCCAAACTCATCCAGGCCAACCTAGCACCCAGCTCTTCAAGCAGGTTGGAAGAGACCTCCAAGATCATCCAGGCCAACCTAGCACCCAGCCCTGACCATGGCACTAAGTGTCTCATCCAGGCTTTTCATGAACACCTCCAGGGACGGTAACTCCACCACCTCCCTGGGCAGCCCATTCCAATGCCAATCACTCTGTCTGGCAACAACTTCCTCCTAACATCCAGCCTAGACCTCCCCCACCACAACTTGAGTTCTCCTACGGTGCTCTGGCACATCAAAATGGAGCAACCTCTTGTGCTGCTCAAATGCTCCAATTAATCACCTGTGGCAGTTTGTGCCTCTTATTAATTTGGAAATGCAGAAAGATGCCAGGGGGTTGGCACAGTCTGTTGAGGTGGAGAATGTCTGAGCCTGCTGAAGAGGCACTGGCTCAGCCGTGGCTGTTTTTCTGTTTATCTTCACAGCTGTTACCACGTGTCCTTCATGAGCACAGAAATGAGATCTGAGTAGGTCCAATTTCTGGTTCTCTGCCTCCTCTGTGATTTTTGGGCTTATTAGCCCTGACCGTTATTTATTTGTCCTCTGTCGCAGGCTGAGGCAGCTCCATGGAGAACGTGGGAAGCATGTCTGTTCTAATTAGACCACAGTCTGTTGTCTGTCTGCCTTATGGGCAGGACACAGCATGCTGTTGTGCACAGTTTATAATAGCAGGAAGCCCTGGATGCAGGAGGTCACACTGGACTTGTTTCTGAGAAAGTTTCTAGCAGCAAACCACAGCATCAGCATTCTGAGACTAAGTGGGGGACAAAACCTGTGGACTTCGCTCTCCTTTTGTTTTCCACAGTGAAACTGGGACATGATGAGCTATGATAGGAACTGAGAGGACACACCATGCCCAGGCAGACCTCAAATTGGTTTTGCAGGAACTTCTTCCCCTTTGTTTCCCATTTCTCCTAGCAAGAAGCCAGCACACATGTGGCATGCCAGCTCTGGCAGGAGTTTCTCAGAAGTATTGAAGCAATTAATGAAGAAGGAGCAATGGCTTGATGGAAGCTCATGCCTTTTCCCAGCATGATCTCCTGTAGGATATCTGTTATGTCACAATTATGAGACTGGTAGCTTTATATAGCCTCATAGCTCGTATAAAAAGTGAGAGCTGATGTGTCTTGCTCTTTGAATTCAGTGAAATGATCTTCTTGCATCTTCCTTGACAGCAACAGATGAATTCAGTGGAATAGTCTTCTTGCATCTTCCTTGACAGCAACAGACAGGAAAGGTAACTTGTGCAGAGCAGCTCCTGGCTCTTTGCTGGCAATGAAGGAGTGAAGTTTGTTCTCATGCCATCAGGAAAACTGAAATGGAGAGACAGTTGTCAGAAGCATATCACCAGTCTTCCTCCTCCAAGTTTGATTGAGGACAGAGTGCTCAGCAGAGCACTCATCCATGCCCCTGGTTTTAGCAGAGAGGGCTGTAACAAGTCCCGTTCATTACCAAACCTTGCAATTCAAGATACCTCTTTAAATAGCAACTTCCCTCATTCTTCAGTCGCTGGCTCGATGCCCAGGGAAAATAGTGGGTTGAGAATGTGAAGCAACAACTTTTCTTTTTCCTCTAATAGTGCTTTCAAATTGTATGTCTGTTTAGAAACATTAATCATTGTAACTATGGGGTAAAAATCTCCTGCCTGTCTTTAATCTTACCTGTGCAATGAGATGGCAAGAGTGAGCTGTTGCTTTCTGGGGATGATTAAGAAGAGCTAAGCTTCAAGTAGTTGACCAGATCTTTTCCTGTTTGCTTTTCTATCACTTTAAATTAGGGATAGCCTTAACTGTTCTGTGGCAAACTCTCCTGCTATGATCTTTCCTGCTCTTGCAAACTATGCTAGGTTAGGCTGTGTTAGCTCTGCTCCAGCAAACCTGAAGTAAAGGTTTGTCAGAAGGCTTTGCATTTAAAAAGCACCCTTGTCTGAGGCAGCCATGCTGCCAAGAGATGCTGCACTGCCTGAAGGTCTGCCTTGGGGGTAGAGACATAGAACTCCTTGTAGGTTTTGATTTCTTGTGGCATTTTTATGACAGTAAGGGTAATTCTTGACAAATATTAATGTAATTACATGGTACTTATTGCAAGTTCCCCACTCCCCCAGGCTCAGCAAAACATGATCGGTGCTTGTATCTCCTTTCCAGCCTGGTGGTGTTAAACAGGAGCTGTGTAGTTATTAATGGAAGTGATACCTCAGAGTGTTTTCCAGACAATAACTGACTAATCAAGTTTGGTGTTTGTGAGGGCATTTTAAGTTAGTGAATCCCTCCAGAGAACCTCTTAGGGGCAAAATAAATCTCACACCCACAATAATTATGCCATAAAATGGTACTAGGTGCAAGCCCATCCTGCCTACATGTCTTGGATGTCTGTTGGATGTGTTGCTTCCACAGCTGCCTCCTGCTGCCAGATGCAGCCACGAAGATGATCAGAGGGCTGGAGCACCTCTGCTATGAGGACAGGCTGAGAGAGTTGGGGCTCTTCAGCCTGGAGAGGAGAAGGCTTTGAGGAGACCTTATAGTGGCCTTCCAGTATTTGAAGGGAGCCTACAGGAAAGCTGGGGAGGGACTATTTACACGGTCTAGTAATGTTAGGACGAGGGGGAATGGGTTTAAGCTGGAAGAGAGGAGATTTAGACTGGATGTTAGGAGGAAGTTCTTTACAGTGAGGGTGGCAAGGCACTGGAACGGGTTGCCCAGGGAGGTTGTGGATGTTTCCTCCCTGGAGGTGTTTAAGGCCAGGCTGGATGAGGCCTTGGGCGAGCTGCTCTAGTGGGAGGTGTCCCTGCCTGTGGCAGGGGGTTGGAGCTGGCTGATCCTTGAGGTCCCTTCCAACCTAAACCATTCTATGATTCTATGATTCTACGATTCCTGGGAAAGGTGAAGAGAAAGATGTGGGCATGCAGGGGTGGAGGTGTTTCATGCTGTGTGAGGAGCATCCGAGGCGGCTCACAGGCTGGGCTGTTTCTTTGACCAGATGGTGGAAGATCTCTGATCTTGGGGGTTACCTGGGGCACTGAGCAGCACCTGCTCTTGATTTCAGAAAGACAGTTCATGGATGACTGGGCTAACACAAACAGTTCTGACTGGTGCAATACCTTGCTCCTGGATGAACATTCATGTGAACTAGATACAGAAGAGATTCAATCCTTGGCCTTGAGTTCTACTTGCGGTGTTCTTTGGTACAGTTGAGACATTGTCTCTTTCGTCTGCCCAAATTCCTAGTGAGGAGACAACACAGTGGAGCAGTATGTGTTGAAGTCATCAGACTTTGACTGCTCTTTGTGTCCATTTCTGCAGTATTTGCTTCCCTATCCATTCCCTAAGAAACCTGTATAAGTGCTGGGGAAAGTTCCTGAGGAACAGGAGTAAATGCAGGAGTAGGTATTTGCCTTCTCTGTTCCCTTCTGTTCTATTCTGTTTCCTTGCCTTCTGCCATTTGTACTGCAGGTGCTCCCAGACATGACTAAGTTACATCTCTTCACTTCAGCTCATGGCTGCTGCTTATATCACCATCTTCTGATCATCCAGGTTTGGCTTCCTTTGGCTTTTCTTCCTTGCTGTGTTGTTTTCAAAGAAATTAAACACAGCAGGTTGTTGCTGGCTCTGTTTATACAACCTGCAGATGTGGTGGAAGAACACCACAAGCACTGCTGCTCCATCTCCTCTCAGTGTTGTTAGTTGTCAGGAAGCTTTGGCTAGAACCACAGTGGTTAAGTGGCAGCCTGCAGAAGAGTAGGCTTTGATGAGACCTTATAGTAGCCTTCCAGTATCTGAAGGGGGCCTACAGGAAGGCTGGGGAGGGACTATTGACAAGGTCTTGTAATGACAGGACATGGGGTAATAGGTTTAAACTGGCAGAGGGGAGATTCAAAGTAGATGTTAGGAAAGGGCTCTTTGCAGTGAGGGTGGTGAGACACTGGCACAGGTTGCCCAGGGAGATTGTGGAGCACGGAATCACCCAATGTGACCAAAGATCACATTGGGTGATTCTCTGCTCCACAGCCTCCCTGGAGGTGTTCACGGCCAGGTTGTGAGACACTGGCACAGGTTGAGGGTGGTGAGACACTGGCACAGGTTGCCCAGGGAGATTGTGGAGCACGGAATCACCCAATGTGACCAAAGATCACATTGGGTGATTCTCTGCTCCACAGCCTCCCTGGAGGTGTTCAAGGCCAGGTTGGATGAGTCCTTGAACTACCTGTTGTAGTGGGAGGTGCCCCTGCCTATGTCAGGGGGTTGGAACTGGATGATCCTTGAGGTCCCTTCCAACTTAAACCATTCTGTGATTCTGTAAACCTGTGCAGAAAGTCAGAGGCTGGAGAGGAAACCCATTGAGTAAAGAAAATGGTTTCCAAAGAAACAGAGAAGGGGGCAGAGTGAGTACATAGAGGAAAAGAACATGAAGCTAGTGGCAGGAGCTGGGGCAAAAGAGGCAGGGTGGACAAAAAGGCAGCCGGCGTGCTTCACCAGCGTGTCTGATCCGTCCCTCTCTTCCGAATGGGTTAGCTGAGGCCCACAATTAGAAATAAACTTTCCTTTTGTTTGGTTTTTTTTTTTTTTTTAAACAGTTCAGTGCCCAGGAGAGCATCAAATAGCTTCAGTTCCAAATCAAAATGAGATTGCGGCGGTTGTGTTGTCATCGTACCCGTTCCGCTGCTGTGGTCTTTGGGAGGAGGCGGTGTCTTTGGGGAGCAGGTCCAGCTAGGCTCGTTGCTATGGCAAAGTCTCTGCTGATGCCTGCTCTCTGCCTGTAATTGCTATTCAGCAGCTGTTTCCAGTGGTCGTCTGGAGGAACTTGAACAAGTTATGGACGTGAAAATCCCTCCCTCTATGTTGGCCTGGGCTGAAACTGAGCTTTGACAAGAGAGATGCATTAGCTTCTAAACTCGCCAGTAATTTGTTTGGTTTGAGTGTACTTTGCTGAAAGTTTAAGGCTTTGGGGCTGGGAAAAGGAGAGCAGAGGGGGAAGTGGCAACTTTAAAATCAATATTGCAAATGCAATGCAAAAGAGTGTAATTAGCATGTTTTGCAGAGCCTATTAATTCCTCCGAAATGCTGTTTATTAGGCAGAAGAACTTGGGAGCCCATCAGTGGATTAAACAGGTTCTGTAATGAAATGTAAATGGTGTAATTGGGCTTGTTCTGAAAGTATTTATTCTTCACCTGTGACCCGCTTGATTGCGGTTTGACAACACGAAGGAGTGTGCATCTCTTCGTTAATGACAGCTAATTCCCTGGAGCTAATGGAGTGGGACGCCCAGGCGCTGGGGGCTGGGAACGGCAGGTCGCGCCTGGAGCTCTGCAGTGATTGGCACCAATCCGAGCACAATGTAACTTTAATTACAGTAATTCCAACTTTAAGGCGAGCATTTAGCCGCTGCAGAGAGGCTCTTAATTTTGCAAATAGATGCCGTAGAGTGGCCTGACCTTTTATTAGGCGAATATTGGGATGGGTGGGAACGTTGTCCTCCAAGATAGAGGTAACTTTACTGGCTCCCATTAGCTCAGTGAAAATCACAGGGACACCTTCTGCCTGCTAGGTTAACCAGATGGGTTCCTTTCAACGAGCAATGTAGTGGAGCCAGGAGGGAAATGCGGTGCTGCATGTTATTTAAATGTGATCTTTGCATCAATGCATGAAATTCATCTGCTGCTCCTCTGCCTTACGTGTGTGCTTTTGTCAGTGTAGGCCACTGGGATGTGCTTTTGCTGTTGCTTTCCTCCTCTGCAAACCCTTTATCCACACTCTGCAGTGCACACAGGAAAGGTCACACTGCTCTGTTTGGGCAAGAGAGCTAAGTACTCAGCTTTGCCTGGCTTGGTGGTATCCTGCATTAGGTGCTACCATCGCTGCTGGTTACAGTCTCTCTTAGCAAGAGCTGAGACGCATGTGCACAGCCACAGCCACCCTTCACTCTTGCTGGAGAAGACCTGCCAGTGCAGAGACTGACTGTCCTCTGCGAGCAGGGGAGGATGTGCTGGGAAGGAGCACTGCAGAGTGTACACCAGCAGGGACTAGCAGTGCCCCAGCTCTTCCCAAATCCATTAAACCCCGCAGCTGCCTTCTGTTAGCTCAGTCACTCTCTTAAGCAGGGGTCTTGTTAGAGCTGAAATGAACTCAGGCAGGGAAGCTTTTATCCAGGAAATGTCCATGTCTGTGTGTATGGATTTGGAATAAGTCCCCAGGGGAGTGCTGGGGACTGTTGTCTTTAGTGTTTGGAGCAGAAGCAATACGATTTCTGCAAGCAATGCCTTTTTTTTCTGTTTCATTATTCTTCCTCCTCTGCCTCTTTCCATCTATGAGCTGAGAGGCAGAGGGCTATGTAGGAGTGCCAGTGTGATCACAGGTCTCTTTATATTGCTTGTCCCCAGAGCCAGGACATGGTGAGCATAGAGAGAGCAGAATGGGAGACACTTGTATGCAGGGTGGAGCACAGTCGGTATTTGGCTACCTGAATGAATAAATGAGAACAAAAGGGTGTAAGAAAGAACTGGAAACAACGGGGTTTGGTGCTGCTGTGGAGTGGTGGCCGGTGTGAGGCAGTGGCAAACAGAAGGGAGCATCCTTGCGAAGCCAGGCACATCGCTCCTTTCCAGCAGAGGGCTTTCCATGCACATTGCCTCATCCCAGCAGGAATAACACCTTCTCTGGATGAGCTCACGTTCATGTACAGCAGCCTCACTTTGTGCAGGATTTGTGCTTTGTGGAGAGTCAGTCCTTGGGCACACACACCCAGAGCAGAGGCAGCGTCCTCAGACTGTCGTGTGGATGCACTGAGACTGTTCTGCTCGAGTCCAGTGTGTCTGATTTCCATATCAAATGTGTCCTAGTAGGGGAGACCTTATTGTGCCCTTCCAGTACTTCAGTGGGGCTAGGAGAAAAATGGGAGCTTACTACCTCATTTTCCTATCCTTTGCTAATGTGCCAGTCCACATATGAATGTTTCCTCTTGCTCCTCAACCTCGAAGATTGGGTGGCCTCTCTCAGCCCTTTCTGCTGGGTGTCCTCTCCACAAGCACTCACCAAAGCCTTTGGTGTGCAAAGTGT
Source organism: Tricholaema leucomelas (assembly GCA_013400475.1). Taxonomy (NCBI): domain Eukaryota; kingdom Metazoa; phylum Chordata; class Aves; order Piciformes; family Lybiidae; genus Tricholaema lacrymosa; species Tricholaema leucomelas. Next base: position 10,329 of record WAAF01001155.1, on the reverse strand, counting down.
TTTCTGAAACAGTTTTTGATAGACCACAGGCAAGCACAGAGTAGATTGCACATGGCCTGTGATGCTCACAGTAAACCCCAGACAGAAATATTATCCATCTCTGCTACAGAAACACAGTTTGAAGTTACTTAATCTTGCAAGCTTCCAGATATGTGCTCCTCACTGCTGCTAAAGCCCAATCTGGCTCTTTAAATTCAGATCCTTTTCTTTTTAGCACACAGAGATTGTATTTACCTGATCTATCCATATAAATGTTGGAAGTGTTCAGATGTTTAGTAGCAGTTACAGAGCTGCTTAAAAGGCAATCACAAATGAGGAAGAGTGTGGCCAGCAGGACAAGGGAGGTTATTCTGCCCCTGTACTCAGCACACCTTGAGTGCTGTGTCCAGTTCTGGGCTCCTCAGTTCAAGAGAGATGTTGAGATACTGGAACATGTCCAGAGAAAGGTAGCAAGGCTGCTGAGGGGGCTGTAGCAGAGCCCTGCGAGGAGATGCTGAGGGAGCTGGGGGTGTTTTGCCTGCAGAAGAGGAGGTTCAGGGCAGACCTCATTGCTGTCTACAACTATCTGAAGGGAGGTTGTAGCCAGGTGGGGTTGGTCTCTTCTGCCAGGCAGTCAGCAACAGAAGAATGAGACACAGTCTCAAGTTGTGCCAGGGGAGGTCTAGGCTGGATGTTAGGAGGAAGTTGTTGTCAGAGAGAGTGATTGGCATTGGAATGGGCTGTCCAGGGAGGTGGTGGAGTCACCATCCCTGGAGGTGTTGAAGCAAAGCCTGGCTGTGGCACTTAGTGCCATGGTCTGGTTGATTGGCTAGGGTTGGGTGCTAGGTTGGACTGGATGGTCTTGGAGGTCTCTTCCAACCTGGTTGGTTCTATGATTCTATGTAATATTGGCAGCACTGCTGGGATGTAGACCACATGCAGGCAGCCCAGGAGTGGTACTGCTGTGTCCTATCACAGAGTAAAGCAGGGCTACCCAGAGGCATCACCTCCCTTCCATCTGTGCCTCTTCACCAAGCCTGGACATCTCATACTGTAACCTGTGGAAGCTGTTTCCAGCTCAGAGTGGAAACCTAGTGGAGATATTAGTGCTGTCTTGTGGATGTAAACCTACAGTGAGAACAAGCTTGCTTTTTTTAGCCTATCTTACCTTCTGTCTTAGTAGGTTCTCTGCCACAGGTTGCAGACCACTGCCCCATGTGCCACAGAGGAAGTTACCCTTGAGTTTCTTGTAAAGTACTATTTTTTAAACAAGAAACACTTCAAAATTGAAAAAAAAAAAAAAAGCTTAAGAACTTCAAACTAAAGCCTTTTTTTTTTCTTCCCCCAAGAAGTCCAGAAGCATGGATTGCTCTCTAGAGAAAGCTGTGCCAGTTTTGTAGTTCTCTATCTGGTTTCCCCTCCTTGTGTTTTTGGAACGTGGGAAAGAGGGGAGGTAACACAGCTCCACAGCTGTAGGATAAGAACTAACACATTTTAATACCAGCCAGCCCAAAGTGAAGTGCAAGAGGCAGGGTGGGCAGGTTCTGAGTTTTCATGGGGAAGGGGAACATTGGATCTAGAGGAAAAATGGACATTAGTAACATTGCCAAGTACCTCAAGGAGTGCTTGGAAGAGGCTTCAGGTTACTTATCCTTCCCATCTCTCCATCTGTTTGTTCTCTTTGGAGTCTATACAGCCCCTTCCACCTTTCTTCCCTTCAGTTTCCCATTTTACATACAAATAAAGGACTCATCTCTCTGCTTGCCTATAGAGAGCTGCAAGGAGCAGCTGAGTGCTGTATCTCTGCCAGCCCTTCCTGCATGTCCATTCAGCCCCACGCATCACCTTTTTTTCCTGTTATCAGCCTGAAGGCTTTCCAAGTCAGGGACTCTGCCTCTGTCAGGTCTCCACAAATACCTGTTGTGTTTTGGGCACTAAAGAAATAATAAACAGTGACTGTACCTGGAAGCTGTCACCCAGGTTGCTGCTGCTATACACAAACACTGCTTTTGACTGGGCATAGGCAAAAGGCTTCTCAGGCTGTCTGCGCTCAGGGTGAGTGGCAGCCCCTGGCCATTAATACAGGGCTTTGAGCTCTGAAGTAAGAGATTATTCCCCTATGGCCTTTTGGTGTGAGGAGCTGATGATAGACTGAGAGCAGTAAAATGTGGCCATTTGAGAGGCTCCTCCAGCATTTTACTGAGATTAGATCTCCAAGAGGGGCTGTTAGAAAGAAGGAAATGATGGACTGGTGCGTTATGTGACCGCTGTGACTCATTAATATAACTAAATTTATGTCCAGAGTACTCTCACAACTGGTCCAAACCAACTCTTAGGAGCTGATTTCTTTCTTCTCCCGGTGCTGCTATTGCCTAAAGGCCTCTGTGGGAGATGTGCTGACTCTTAACAGCCTCCTGCATTTGCTTTGACTCTCAGTTTAGATCACAGAGCCTTGGCTGTGCCACCAGCGTGGACTTCAGGCTTGTTCTGCACCTCAGATCGCCTCTGTCTCTGCAGCCTCCTTTGTGAGTGGCAGCTTTGTGGCACTACAGCCAGTTACTAAAGGTGGTTGCATGGACAGATGTGTCTGACAGCCTCTGGTCTCGCTGGTGCTGTGCTTTGGGGTTTTTTCCCAGGTTGTCTTTGTGGGATTATCAGAGCATCACGACAATTGCTGTGAGGTGATGATGGAGAAGCTCATTTTATTGAATTTTGACTGCTGTGCAAATAAATCATAACCCAAACAGATGGGAGAAATTGTCTTTTGCCAGTGTTGGCACTGGCAGAATACAAGTCAATAGAGACCTGACTTTTTCACCCAGAGGTCCCCAGGCCAGGTCTGGATCCTTGCCAGAAATGACAGAAAATCATTGACACTGAGCAGTAGTTTTTCTTTCCAGGAAGAGGTTTTACCCTTTATCTAGTTCCTATTAAACAGCAGATATATGAACAGAGCAGAAACTGTCTCAGCCCTGCTGTCAGTGGCCCTGGATCCACCATGCTAACCTTGGTTATCTGAGGAGGATTGGACTTGAGCCAGCCTTATGCATGGGACACTGGGGCATGTCACCCTTTATGGCAAGGTTGAACCTGGCAGTGTCCTCCTGACTTGCCATGCTTCTTCTGGACATTGCTCATTTCATTCTTGCTGCTTGCCATTAGCTTCTTCCCTTCAGCACTAAATCCACTTCCAATTAAAGCACTCGAGCAGACCAGTAGGAAGCAGTATGCATGCTGAGCATTGGGGTGGTTGCTGGTGGTGGGGAGAAGTTGTTGTCTGGGGAGAAAGCTGCAGAGCATCTTTTGGACTCTGCCCTGAAGGTGGACCAAGCAGTGTTTGAAACCCACCATTTCCTGAGTACTGCAGAGAGCAGCGTGTGAAGCATTGGGTTGTTGTTTGGGAGAGAAGCTACCAAAAGACAGCAGAGAAAAGAAAGCAGTGGCAGGGTCTGTATGTCCTACCTTTATCCTTTGATGTCTCCTGGCAAGATTTGCCCCCTCCCAGCTTTGCTTATGCTGAGGTGACCCCAACCTTTTCTCCCCAAGTTTGCCTTGTTCCCTGAAGGGAGGCTGTAGCCAGGTGGGGTTGGTCTCTTCGGCCAGGCAAGCAGGAACAGAACAAGGGGACACAGTCTCAAGTTGTGGCAGGGGAGGTCTAGGCTGGATGTTAGGAGGAAGTTGTTGGCAGAAATAGTGAATGGCATTGGAATGGGCTGCCCAGGGAGGTGGTGGAGTCGCTGTCCCTGGAGGTGTTGAAGCAAAGCCTGGATGAGGCATTTAGTGCCATGGTCTGGTTGATTGGACTGGGCTGGGTGCTAGATTGGCCTGGATGATCTTGGAGGTCTCTTAAAACCTGGCTGATTCTATGAGTGTATGATAAGTCAGACCCAGGTAACTGTGAGCTCTTCCAGCTGTCTCCCAGCTCTTTTCTCCTTTGGTGTGGGCAAGATGGATCCTCCTTCTCCACCTAGAACTCAGACATCAGCGGTGCGATGCCGTTAAATGTCCTGGTGCCTCTTAGTCTGTAGTTCCAGTTTTACATTTTCCAGTTAGTGAAGTTTCTCTCAGTGCTTCTCCCCAGTTATGCACTGTGATACTCACCCTTCCTCCCACCAGACATTGCTCACAACAGGCACCTCACCATTTGGCACCAACACAAGCGTCACAAACCCACCAGTACCACTCAAAGCAAATCAGAATGCAGCTGCAGCAGCACTTGAGTTCACAGAGAGGAGACAGGCAATGATGAATGAAGTCAAGCAGTGGTTAACACAATTCAGAATGAGATATTCCTTGAGAGAAAAATGTTTCTGTGATTGTGAAGCAGTGCGAGTGTGGAGGAATCAGTCTCGAGGCAACAGTGCAGCTGTTCTCACCTTCCTTTCTCAGCAAGTGACTCACAGAAGATGATACTGCTTGGAGAGCCCACAGGTAGCAAAGCAGTTTTTGCCCAGGACTTGTGCTGCTTTGTGTTTGTTCCTACAGCGATGCTTTGGTCCATTCACATCTAAAACAGCAAGAGGCATAGCAGGGCTGAGCAGCTGGACAGGAGCATTGCAAAGGGCTAGAAAGAAGAGAACATACTGGATCTGGGGCAAGACATAGGAGGAGTGTTCAAAGAATCATAGAATCAACCAGGTTGGAAGAGACCTCCAAGATCATCCAGGCCAACCTAGCACCCAGCCCTGTCCCATCAAATAGACCATGGCACTAAGTGCCTTATCCAGGCTTTGCTTGAACACCTCCAGGGATGGTGACTCCACCACCTCCCTGGGCAGCCCATTCCAGTGCCAATCATTCTCTCTGCCAACAACTTCCTCCTAACATCCAGCCTGGACCTCTCTTGGCACAACTTGAGACTGTGTCCCCCTGTTCTGTTGTTGTGTGCCTGGCAGAAGAGACCAACCCCACCTGCCTACAGCCTCCCTTCAGGTAGTTGTAGACAGCAATGATGTCACCCCTGAGCATTCTCTTCTCCAGGCTGCACACCCCCAGCTCCCTCAGCCTCTCCTCATGTAACCTTATAGCACTGAATGCTGAAAAAGCTTCATTGCCAGAGCAGAAGACCAGCTCTTGTCCAGAGCAGGATTTGAGAAGAGCTATCTTACAACACACAGACTAGAGCACCAGCCCTGTAAGTCCTCCTACAGAGGGGATGTGAAGAGAGAAATGGAAGGGAGAAAGCAATCTTTAAGGCAGTTTGGCAAAGAGGAGAGTGAAGAGAAGACACATGTCTGAAAGAAGGAGAAGAGAGGGGAAGTGATCCAAGAGCTCCCAGCAGCACTGGGGAAAGAGATGTCAGTGTAGGTGATTTGCCACCAAGGTGGGAGGGATTGAAGCAGCCTTGAAAGGAGGTCAGGGGCCTTCAGGGAAGAAGACAGGTAGCAACTTAGAAAGCAGCCTCTTGACAAAAGGTTGTATGCCTCTTTCTGGGTCTTCTAGCAGAATCTCCTGGCATATCACTCTTTGCCTCCCTCCTTTTCTGTTTCCACTGAGATGGGGCCGCATCTTTGGGTGTGCAAATTCAGCTTCAAACCGACTTCCAACACCACCATCTACATCAACCTATACCAGGACAAGAGAAGGCAGGAAGAATAATATAAGGATGTGATGGACAGCATAAAGCATGTGGCACATGTACCTTTGCTTTATCAATTTGCTATTTTAACCTCCTTTCCTCTGAAAAGACAGGAAATTCTTGCTGGCCAGTCTGTATTTCTCCTGCCTCGCCTCAAGATCTAAAACCAGGGAGAAGATGGGGAATTCCTTTTAAGTTAACTTAACAAAGAGAAGGTTAATAGGTGGCTTGATCATACTCTGAGTTCCTATATGGGAAGGAGATTTTGGTTAGGGAAGAGCTCTTTAATCTGTTGGACTGAAAAAAAAAAAAGTGTAACAAGATTAAATACTGGAAGTAGAAACTAAGAAAGATTAGAAATAAGGAAATACTTTTGTTGCAAGAGGGGTAGTTAGCCACTGGAAATATTTATCTCACTATGTGGGAGATTCACCATCCCTTTGAAGTGCCTAAATGAAGATGGGATATTCTTGTACAAGAAATGTTCTAAGTCAGCTGGCAATTATGAGCAAGAACTGCTTTGCTTAATTCGCCAGCTTGTGCTTTTCATCACTTGAGATTGGCTGATTCTTATGGTTCTTTTGAGCTCTGCAATTTGTGAACCTATGAGAAATCAGGGATAGTGCAGATGAGCAGAGCACCTGAGAGTGCAAGTGCTGGTACTGGGGAGTAGTAAAAGGGTGCAGAGGGCTCTTTTGAAGCAGGAAAGAGAAATCTATGGCAGCTTTTACTAACAGGTTGGTAATTCTGCTGAAAAGAGAATGGCTTCCCTGTGCTTTGATGGGATTGAGCTGCAAACCCACCAGACATCAGAGGTAGCTGAAGATGTTGCCATCAGACTCATCACACCGTGTGTGTCACGGGTTCACAGGATGTCAGGGGTTGGAAAGGACCCAAAGAGGTGGAATCATAGAATCAGTCAGGGTTGGAAGGGACCATATGGATCATCTAGTTCCAACCCCCCGGCCATGGGCAGGGACACCCTACCCTAGATCAGGCTGGCCACAGCCTCATCCAGCCTGGCCTTAAATACCTCCAGGCATGGGACCTCAACCACCTCCCTGGGCAACCCATTCCAGCCTCTCACCACTCTCATGCTCAACAACTTCCTCCTCATGTCCAGTCTGAATCTCCCCACCTCCAGCTTTGCTCCATTCCCCTTAGTCCTGTCACTCCCTGAGAGCCTCAAAAGTCCCTCCTCAGCTTTTTTGTAGGCCCTCTTCAGATCCTGGAAGGCCACAAGAAGGTCGCCTGGGAGCCTCCTCTTCTGCAGACTGAACAGCCCCAACTCTTTCAGTCTGTCCTCACAGCAGAGCTGCTCCAGCTCTGAGCATCCTTGTGGCCCTTCTCTGGACATGCTCCAGCATCTCCACATCCCTCTTGTCACAGAGGCTCCAGAACTGGATGCAGTACTCCAGGTGGGGTCTCCGCAGAGCAGAGTAGAGGAGAATCACCTCCACACTTCTCCTGCTGCAGCCCAGGCTCTGGTTGGCCCTCCGGGCTGCAAGTGCACACTGCTGGCTCCTGTTGAGCTTCTTGTCCACCAGCACCCCCAAGTCCCTCTCCTCAGGGCTGCTCTCCAGCCACTCACTGCCCAACGTGGGTTTGTGCTTGGAATTGCATTTGCATTGCTTGGGATCATAGAATCATAGAATCAACCAGGTTGGAAGAGACCACCAAGATCATCCAGTCCAACCTAGCACCCCACCCAGCCCTATCTAATCAAGTCCAAACCCCCTGCCAGAGCAGGACCATACACTCAGGTCACAAGACTAAAAATACAACAGCTTGGTTTGTCCCACCTTGTAGCATTCGTCTTCCAGATAATTCCCAAACACAGTTAATTGACTCACTGGCATACCTTACTGGCTTCTTGTTATCATCACTCATTTTATGGGTAAGGACAGTAGGGATGGCACAGAGATTTCATTGAGGCAATTAAGGAAAGAACCCGTCAGAGCTGGAATTAATACTCAGGGCTCCAGAGCATCATCTCATTTTAGAATTACTAACAGAGAGCTAGCAAACCTATGTCTGCTGTTGGCCTGAATTTGATCTTCCTTTCTTAAATAAGAATAATAAAAGAAGGAAGGGGGCTGGAGAAATGCAGAAGTACCAAGAAGTCTCCATTGGGAGGCCTGATGGGGAGCGCCAGAGGCTGCAGCGCTCGTTTGTGTCTCTGGCAGCCTGACCCTGCGGTGAGGATAATCAAGTTGAAAATTAAATCAAATTTCAAATGTTAAACCAACCAATTAAAGGAGCAATCACATCAAAACATGCATTTTTTAAAAGTTTTTTGTTTACCCTGTCATAATTAATTTATTTAGCAAGAAAACTTCTGTTTGTACAAAACCCTTGTTAAATTGATCATGAGCGGTGGGGGGGAGCGAAGATGCAGCTACCCAGAGGTGCTGCAGGGCAATGGTTAACCAAAATGCCACCTGAAATTCCCTAAAGATATGGTTGAGTAGGTTTTACAGGGAAGGTGTTTTCTGGGGGAAGTATAGACTGGATGTTAGGAGGAAGTTGTTGGCAGAGAGAGTGATTGGCATTGGAATGGGCTGCCCAAGGAGGTGGTGGAGTCACTGTCCCTGGCGGTATTCAAGAAAAGCCTGGATGAGGCACTTAGTGCCATGGTCTGGTTGACTGGATAGGGCTGGGTGCTAGGTTGGACTGGATGATTTTGGAGGTCTCTTCCAACCTGGTTGATTCTATGAACAGACCATTCTACCACAGCCAAACATGATGCATCTTGGGTTGTTTCCCAGCTTGATTGACTGGAGGTATGATTGCTGTTTGTGGCCTGTCCATTAACCTGAACAGTGTCTTTGAGCAATTAACTTCCTTTGCCCTGATTTCCATCAGTGCCTCCCTTTAAGAAGACTGACTAGCTGGTGAGCTGGGTGCTTGGCTCTTTGGAAGGTATCNTGAAGCAAAGCTGGAGGTGGGGAGATTCAGACTAGACGTGAGGAGGAGGTTGTTCAGCATGAGAGTGGGAATGGGTTTCCCAGGGAGGTGGTTGAGGCTCCATCCCTGGAGGTGTTTAAGGCCAGGCTGGATGAGGCTATGGGCAGCCTGCTCTAGGGTAGGGTGTCCCTGGCCATGGCAGGGGGGTTGGAACTGGCTGATCCTTGTGGTCCCTTCCAACCCTGACTGATTCTATGATTCTGTGAATTCCTGATGCCATTTGCTTCTCCCAGCCTCCTTTTTTTCTGCCAGCCTCCTTTTTGTGCAGGAATAGACAGGGACTGGAAGCAGCCGCTGCAAGTTTGCAGTTGCCTGAACTTTTTGTGATTAATTAATCCCATCTTTATTCACACAACACTCTCTTTGCCTCAGACCCTGGGTAATAAACACCGATGAAGCAGGCAGCGATGATAAATTATCTATTTAATAATTAACAAATTAGTCCTAACAGATGGAACCGAAACAAAATTGTCTGTATGTGCACACATCACACGCCTTTGCCTTTCCCTGTTTGTCACAGAGATACCACCAGAGATTTCAGCGTGTCTCCATTCATCTCAGGTTAGTCACCCTCAGATGCCACATGGGCTGGCTGTGAGTTTCTCTGGGTCTGCTACAGCTCTTTCTAGATCTGACATCCTCCATGTGGCAGCAATGAGAAAGAAGGAGGCGAAGCAAGGAGATGTCATGGAGGGAGACAAGAGGGATCCTGGCTTTTTAATGTCAGTTAGGATGCAGGAGCATCCCCGCAGAAGGATCAGCTGTCCATTGTGATCTGTTCTGTTGAATTAATAGAGATTACAGTCCCTGTAATTCTTTGTGCCATTATCTAGCAGAGAATAAAAAGTCAATGCACTGCTGAGTTAAATAAACATGAGGCACTCCAGTCATATGAGCGTAGTATCCTGTGAGCTAACTGCATATATTATTCATCTCCAGTTATTATTCATGACCTTCCCCTCACACCGTCATGGCTCCATCACTTGTGAATTTATAAGTTCATTAATAATGAGTGAAAGTTAATAATGTATTTTCATTATATCCATTGGGCATATTTACAGCATTCAGAATGCATTCAACTAACCGGTGTGGGGTGTAAAAATAAACCCAGAGCCCTTTCCATGGGCCTTCACCTTTTCTTTGGTTTTGAAGAGGTTACTGTTCTTGTTAATAACCCTTCCTGCTTCCGTGGCTGTGCGGCCATGCTGTGTAATAGCCTACCATCTGCCACCAGCACGCTTAAAAAGGCTTGAATCCAAAGCAGGAAATATCCTTATTGTGCCAAATTAAAAGGAGATGATCCCCAAATTAATCATTATTGAAAGCAGCACCAAAATCATGAGAGCGTGGGAAAGGTTTGAAGTTGAGCTGTTTGCTTCTCTTCTCCTCAAACCAGTTGCATCAGTCAATACCAAAGGGTGCGGTCAGGTGGGAAGAGGCACATCTGATCCTCCCGGGCTCTGAGAAGTACTGAGATACTCTAAGGAGCACAGAGATTTACTCAGGGTGTTGCTGCAGCGTGGACCTAGGACAAACACTCCAGAGCAGGTCACACAGCTGTGGTTTCTTTTAATTGGAAGACGCCTACCTCGTTTGCTTTCTCATCTGCAGCAGTTTAATCCCCTGGTTTTCTAGATCCTGAAAGTTTATGCCAGCTCTCCTGTTTTCATTTTCTTTCTGAAGAAGAAAACTCTGAAGCCCTTTTGTTTTCCTGAAGACATCTTTCCCCTGGCCGTGTCTAGGAGAGCACCTGGCATGGGCTTATGGATTGTTAGCTGGCTTTAGAATCATAGAATCAACCAGGT